>LKNJ01006270.1:0-18814 GCA_002120245.1 Maccullochella peelii | reverse complement strand
CTCAGACCTGTGACTTGTCCAAATTGACAAGTTTAGGGCTGTGGGGTTTGAGTCCTGGGAAGCACCTAAGTGGTTTGTTGATTCAAATCACTAAACAAAGGTTAGCCAGCTGTGAACTTCCAGCTTCTCCTTTTGATCTTCTCCAACTGCAGGCCCCCCTGTGGTCTGTTTATACTCATCTCTAGTAAGCCCAAAGGTGTGTTCACTACAATAGAGTAAAGGATGAATGCTCTCTTCTTTNGTTCTTTATTCAGTCTATGCAGTTGAGGGTCCATTAGATATCTCCAGAGCAGATATCTTTGACTGTCCAGAATGTCCCAGGTTTCAGGATGGTCTTAGACCCCCCTCTTTCTGAGTGTGATCAGAGGGATTCTCATCAGGCCTGGTCACCCAGACTCGCAGTTCATCTTATCAGCATAACAACAGTATGCTTTGTGGAGAGACAGAATGTTTACTCCTCAGACCTGTGACTTGTCCGAATTGACAAGTTTATGGCTGTGGGGTTTGAGTCCTGGGAAGCACCTATGGGGTTTGTTGATTCAAATCACTAAACAAAGGTTAGCCAGCTGTGAACTTCCAGCTTCTCCTTTTTGATCTTCTCCAACTGCAGGCCCCCCTGTGGTCCGTTTATACTCATCTCTAGTAAGCCCAAAGGTGTGTTCACTACAATAGAGTAAAGGATGAATGCTCTCTTCTTTAGGAGTTTAAGGAAGATGCTTTCACCTTGTTCTTGTCTTGCCACATACCCAGTGATGCACATGACTGATGTGGTATAGGACAGAGGTCCACGTCTCTTTCAGCCTGGTCCCCTACAGGTACCATCACTATACTGACAGTGGTTTGTTATGAGCCTGATGCATTTATATAACTCCTCCTCCTTTTGCAGTCTGTTCTTGACAGAGTTGACTTTGTGACCCAGATTCACTTTTTCATAGGTTAAGTGGCTGCACTATCGGCACATCCCACAACCTTTCCAGTGACTCAAAAATAATAACTGTAACAACTCAAAGGTAGACATAAAATTCTTCCTGCTGACAGATGAAGGTCTTCATCCATTGCATCACTGACACACTCATCCTCATCACTGACACCTTCAAAGTAGGCTGGCAGAATTGATAATATTAAAATAGCAATTTCCAGTTTCTTTGCGCCAAACTCTCCTAATTTCTCTTTCAGCTGCTTTAACAAATGCACCATGGCACAGTGCACTATCTAATACAATAATTATACAAAGTGACTGGCAAAATGGGAAGCAGTTCAGTACTCGTTTTTTGTTGACACTCAACAGTATAGTCTCTACACTTTGAGGTGGCAGTTAGTGGTGTTGTATCAGATTATATTATAATATAAAAAGATTTCTAATTTCTAATGTTTTGATCCCCCATGTGTAAAAATGGTTGTGGGAAAAAAACATTAGAAGCAAATTGAAACACCAGTCACAGTCATATTTTTATATTATATATATGTGTATTATATTATATTTTTGTGTTTCCATCTGCATCAAGACAAAAATGCAATAAATATTTTTTATTAGTTCACCTAAGAATTGTGAGAGAAAATCATGAGCAAACCAAACTGAATGAAATTAAAATCCCATTGTCCACAAGTAGTGACATACCTGATGTAGCCAAATTGTTTTGACCGTTATTATGATAGAAATATGGTCACAAAGGGCCATGGTTGTTTTGAAAAATAATCTAAGCTGGAATTATTGAAAGACTATCCAGGGGAAACCATCAGATGATCATCTTGGAGGCAGATAGACTACATGGAGGCACTTAAGTAGTAATTACTATCACCAGTGCTGTTCTGGTGATGCTGTTGAGGATTTGTAAGTCCTTTTCTGATGAGGTCAGGTCCTCATTATAATTACTTGTTTCTCTTAAGTATACACAGCTGCAAATTGGAGCGCCATAACAGGAATAGTAATTAGTGTATCAGAAATTATTAGAGGTGAACTTCAAAATCATCAGGGAGGGGATTCACTCTTTCATTAAATCTATGAACAAGTCAAACAAATAATGGAAATAAAATTCCAGGAGGCTGTTAATGAGTAAATAAGAAGGAAATCGGCACCATATTCCAAAGTCTTTATACACATGTTCAACAGATGAGGAAACAATTCAGAGTAGCTGATTCTGTGTCAAAATAACAGCAAAGTACAGATGATATTTGAGCTGTTTTTGTTGTATTTATAACATTTAGAACTAAACTCAGATCTACAATGTCATCCCTGTGTTTGCTGCACTATTTGCAGAGGTGCAATCCTTTTTCTACAACAATCTACAGGTAATTAATTTACAAACGTAGCTAGCAAATCACCTGCTGGCCACATTTGTCAGTCTCTGACAGTGTTTCTTTTATCGGCAATGTGCTTGGTCATAAGAATACACTATTATTCATTTGAAGGAATGTAAATTAGTTTAACTAAGTTGACAGTCTATTTTTCCTTGGGTGATCACATACACACTTTTCCATTAATGCCACAGTCGGTTACTGACAGCGATATCTGAGGGCTGCCCAGTACAGCTACAGTCTTTATTATAGGTCTCTTAATTAAGGAGCTTAAAAGGCACCTTGACAGTTACTGTGGAGAGTAAGAGAGGACTTTTCTCATTCGCATTCCTTGCTCAATTTTTTCTAGCCAGTAGCTACATCTGCAACCATCAGGTCACATCTAATGTGTTGTGTTTCAGTGTGATTATTACTAGAACAGGTAGTTCTTTTAAGACTCAACACAGTTTTCCAAAAATAAAAGCATCAAACACCAATCTCTACAGTATATGTATATATAATACCTTGAGTCCTCTTCTTCTTCTCTTTCTGTAGATTTTTTTAATAGATATATTTGCCAAGTCCTGTAGTAGTGTATTCAACTATGTAGCATTAGCATGTTTGGGGGGAACATAATTGGATATTCTGGCAGTCTCTGCTCATGGCAAATAAATTATAGTTAAGGTACAATAAACAACTAAGTTTAGGATAGAGAAGAATATTGGTCATGGCTACTAAAAATGTCAACACTGACTATTAGATGGGAAACAAACCCTGGCTGCGATTGTCAAAAGCAAGCGCTTGTATAATACACCAATCGACCTTCACACCCTTTTCACTCTGCTGTATGAGCATCACACATTGTCATTGAATATAAAGTACATATGCAAATAGTTGCATATGAACATAATTAATAGGAGACAGGGTTTTATTAGATACAGTGATTGTTGTCAGCCAGGTTGTCAAATGAAGATGAGTCGCGGTACAAAATGTTGCAAACTTTGAGGTGAGCCATGACAATGTGACACACAGTGCCGTCGCTTCTACACTCACTTAGGCGACCTTGGTTCACCTCCTTTACAAAGCCCGGCTCAGGTGACATCAAAGGCTCATTTAAGATACGAAAGCTTGTTTCTCCATGCATTTCCTCTCCCTGTGCTTGTTAGCAAAAGCACCAGTGGGCTTGTTTCAGTTTAGGCCTGTCCTTGACAATTCTGATTGGTTTATGAAATTTAAACACCACAGAACATTTCTGCCTGCAGTGGCACGGTGCAAACACAATGTGAAGACACGGTAGATCTGGCTAAAATAAAACCTAACTCAACCATCTCATTATCTTTTTTTACTGCCATACTATTCAACACTCTACAATATATCATCTCAATAGATTATTATACCAGTTTATGTAATAGCTCAGTCAGAGCTTCACTTCTGAAATCTGAGATGTGAACGGCACAACTCCACACTGAGCACAGTATGTAATTTGATCCCTTGGGCAAACAATGTAAGTCTGAGTGTAAGTATGCATTATAGAAAGGGAAACCACTCTCAATTGTACACTACTTAAACAGAAAGAAAGATGAATTATGTTCAAAGCCTTGGGGGGTTAACTTCTGAGAATATGCATCTGTATTGGAAAATCAAAGTTTTTAAGTGTATTACTATTTGCTTTTACATTGCAGCACTGTACATTTTTCGATAACACTGAATGCAATACGCTGATAACACACTATTACCTATTGTGTGACAGTTTCTGGACAATCCTTGTACAGAAATTTTGATTTACAGATTAAAGATGTTTCGCTATAATTTGGATAATTTGTGAATATCACTGTTGAGAACATATAAACCATAAGCTAAAATGTGGATTTGTTAGTCCACTTCATTACGTAAGGCAATGTCATTATAACCAAAAGTAAAGACATTAAAGATGGCTGCATCTGCTTGGAAAAAAACCAACATAATCTTAGAGGATAATTTATAATGTGGGAACATAAAGGCTGAGCTCACATTCAACAATGAATTCACAGGCTCATGGTGTTGGGAGCAGAACATGCAGATATTTTATTTGCATGCACGACTTCGTACCCTCTAGCTTGTGATTGTGGTTGCTAATAGACTCTCCAGAGAGCTCATGTAAACATCAAATAAAGTTTGTTGTGATTTGATTCTTTCTGAGAAAACACTTTCACAACACAGTCACGATACCATCTTACTACACTGTGTTGCAAACAGCCATACAAGATTTTAATCAATCTTTTTAACAGACCTGAGCAGTGTAAGTAACTGCTGTTACTTACTGTTTTCAAGAATAATGACCCTGGGTTCGAACATTGCTGCACACTCCCAATGCATTTCCTCATATTGTATTGACATAGACAGTGTGAAAGCCTCATGATTTTTACATGGGAAGGATGGAAATCAAATCTGATCAAATATCAGGACTTAAAAAAAGACAAGATTGGACATGTGTACTCAGGGACATCTAGGAATTTTGTTACAAACCAGATGGGAAAAGTAGGCAGCTGAGGATTGTTTGCAGTGCAGAGGCAAAATGTTCCCTTCTCATTGGTACAAATGTGATCAAATGTTTGATATGTGTTTATAAAAGCTAGACAATTAAAACAGCATGAATACATTTTTTTTCACGATTCAAACATAAACAAGACATTGGGTATTAACTTTCTCGAGTTTGAGCAACAGAAAGAGCAGTGAGAGACTGTGAGTGAAGTCTGTCGAGTGAGACTCACTGAGGACAGACTGAAATCAGACTGCACCATTTTACAGTCTGAGATCAAAGTGGTGGGTTTGGTGGGAGGGGCTTAGCGGAGTGATACAAGGCAGCAGAGGGAGGCGGAAGGTTTTGCCAAGGTTGCACAGATTTTGCCTACCCCAGCTTTAAGACACCTTTAGACTGTGTGACAACAACGATGGTGTACATTTATTGCATGTCACACGGTGCAAGATGTCACACTTTGAATAACAATCTGAGCCTGTCAGTGGCTAAAACAAGCACTTTTAGTGAACGTACTTTTCATGGGCGCAATTACCTGCAAGGATTACATTGCAGCCCGTTTGCGGATGCTGGCAGAGGCGATCTACTTGACCAATTCCAAAACTTTTGGTAAGTATTACTCAATTAGTCAAATTTATAAAAATACGGCCCAGGTTTAAAAATACACATACCCTTTTCAATATACAGTATATCCATTCTCTTAAAACCACACTTAGGTAACTTAGGGATAGTTTGCAGGCTAAATAACAGAGAGACAATTCCCTTACACATACTAGCATCTGTATACTAGTACAGCTAGCCTAATGTAGGCTTTAGACAACTCTTCCTCATTGGTGAAATAACACAGCATTGCAATCTTCAAAAAGGTCCATAACAAGTTTTGTCTGCACGGATTTTAATGAAAATCTTATTTCATTGTTAGACCAGGGAACAAGCAGTACTACTCAAGCATTGTTCAAATATCAGGGAATTAATCTCGATGTCATTTGCAGTGCTCATCAGTCATTGATTTGTGTTTTAACAAGCATCAAGCCAGGTGAAATCAATTTAAGTCAATGTCATAATGATTGGTAACACCATTGAGGCATGATGACTCACGAGTGAAATGGGTGCTGGAAGCTGAATGGAGCTCCACTAATTCTACTTTCATGGTGGCTGACTCATTTCTGCATGTGTCTCTGCCTCTTCTTTTTATCAGTTTTTCTTACACATTATACAGATGCTTACTTTTTGTCTTCATTACCTGATTCCAGCATTGGAGCCCAGCCCATTGCATTTTCATTATTTTCTCATTTGCTGACATCCCATGGGCACTGCAACATATTGCAGGAAGAGGCTTTGGAGGTCAGTTCTTTGGACAGTGAACATATCATATCTGTCAGCACATGGTATGGTTTCAAAATATATGGAGAATATGTGTAGTAGGGTTGCTTTTTAAATTTTAATGACAAGAAATGACATTGTACACACTTGGCCCAAAGTTCATTGGCCTATTTGATTAAACCCTAACAGTTGCGGGTTTTCTGTAGCAGTTAATATACAAGATTTGTGTGATTCATCAAATTTGAGCTGAACATCTCAGAATATGTGTTCATTTTTAATTGTTTTTGTACATTAATAGTCACACTCCAGTTCAAAACTGTGCACTAAAACGGTCTATTTTGGGTTAATTTCAAGTGAACATTGTTAACCAGTGGGTATAATACAAATAAAATGAACAATGGCTGACTATAAGGTGGTTTGTGAGTTAATTTTGCTTTCTGTCTTGCCACCACCAAATTAATTTCTTCTCTTTAACGAGGTCCTGTGATTTTTGTTGTTGTTATTCCAATGTCCTTTTGCCTCCTATGCTGAGTAATTGCTAGCTAAAAGCTACTGATCATGCTCCAGTTTGTGAAAGCAAGTCTATGATTTTCTAAATCTCTCTTGCGCAAATAATCCATATTGAAATACACTTAAAGTAATAATACAGACTAAAAGTTTCTAGGACAGCTAAGCAGTATAATAAGTGCCATGTGGAGCAGCTGATGCCTGTAAAGCTGGCATAAATAATAAGCAATGATTTAAAATGTAATTTATCTACGAAGGATAAACGTTCTGTCCACTTGCGCCCTTCAATGTTAGGTCAGAGAACTGGATTAGGAACAGAACAACAAGCTGGTGGGCATTCAGTGCTTTGCCTAAGGGTACACAGGGCGTCCTCGGCTTCAGGGGCAGTGTCACACAACACAAGGCCATCCTGCTGCCCCGAAAATAGAAACTCCAACCTGAGGAAAAACTGATGGCAAAAACTGCAGTGTGAAATTTGTATTTATTTATTTATTTATTTTTATCTGTAGTGCTTCTTGTTTGGAAATTGTGTTGTATGTTGTATGTTGGTTTTTAAAACTGTGGCAAGCACATACAGCTGTTTTTAATTTCAATGTTAGGTGGGTTGTTTTTACAAGCCTTCAGGGTTTTTTTCATCCCACCTGTGCATGTTATTGTATATATATTTACCTTACGTTTTATTTTATTGTATGCACAAATACGAAACTATAATATTCACTCATGTTTGAGCTGCTTGGCTTTCTGGAATTCAACTCAGTTCTAGATGGAAGAATTTCAGTATTTCACCATGCCCTTAATTTTTAGACATACTGCCAACCACGGTTAGCACATCATTCAACAACGCAAGAAAAATGCATTTAAAAATACCTTGTGTTTCTGAGTTAGTTTTGAGTGCTGCCTGGGGTATTGTCTTAGTGTAGTTATTCTCTTGTTTGTGGAAAAGTGAATCTTTTCTTCAGGCACTTTCCTTTCATCCTCATGTGGCATCATTAGTTCGATAGATGTCCCTTGTGTAATGCAAGGAGAGGAAGACTTGAGTTCAAGTGAGAAAGAGAGCGACCTTGTTGTCACTGTCCCATAGCTGCAAATGGGAGAAAGACTTTTGTCGACTGCACTGAAGTGGTTATTCAATGCAATGTTGCATTACAAAAAGACCATGACACCACAGCTCTCCCTTTGTTTCCTTAGCTAAGCAGTTTGCAATCATAGCCAATGAGTTTCATTGCAAGACAATTTTCAAAGAAGGATGGCCAAATTCATATGCTGTATGTAGTCAGTTTGCACCTTAACTAATTATTTTAAACTATAATTGCCATATCTTTTAACTAAAGGCTGGTCACTTGCACATAATGAACATTACACTGGCTATGGCTGTGATTGGCAGAGGAGGGTCATGCTCAATGACAAGAAGTCACTTCATTGACAGAAGACCGTGAATGGCTATCATTGCTGCAACGCAACACAGAAAAAAACATCTAGGACATGGTCTGGTGTTCTAGTCATAAGCAGCAATGCAAGTCAAGGTGGCTGAGCTTGATGTGGCAAACCACTGTTCATAATAGCTGACCCTTTGACTAGTGTCTAGGTTTGCATTTGACAGAGGTGCATTTTAGCCACAAATGTCTGCACAGAGGCTTTGTTGTCAAGGGACAATTCTGAAGCTGTGGTTTGTGAAGCTGGTCAGCAATCAAAATGTTCTGTTGTCCTCTTTGCCACCGGCGTCGTCAACATCGGGCTTCCGGGGCTTTGGCTGGGAATATTTTTTGACTAGCCCTGAATCTTTCTGACAGAGGAAAACATCTATAATGCAAATAAACATGCATTTCAATTCAATCTACTGTCATCAGGCTGCTAGTTTATTTTATCTGTACAACACAAAGTGTCAAGCATTAGAGCAGTCAAATAAAAATGTAAAAACAGAATGAAATAATAAAGTAGCAATTAAACACTGGTACCATAGGTTCTGCCCTGTGGATGTCTATTTTGTCCAGAGCAATTGTCTTAACATTACAATTAAAACTTTAATTACAATGTTTGTAGTCATACAATTCAGTAAAATTAAATGAAATTCAGGCAGTAGTGTTGTAGGCAGAACAGGAGACACCCTGACCTCAGCTCCAGATGGTCTTGGCTTAGCCCCAGACCTTGTCAACTCCTAGAAACACCCCTGCTCTGTGCCATCAATCTAGAAGTGACAGAACTGAACTATACTTTGCAAATACAGGTATGAATATCTGGATTTTCTGCTTCTATATATACATTAAGGACCAAGATGGTCTAATATCAACAATAAAGTCAGTAGTATTCCATCAAAAACTTTCTTGGGTATTTAAACATTTACTATATGGCAACTTATAAAACTGCAGTATATAACTGTATATACAGGTATGTGAAAGTACAAGAAGCTAAACTCAACACACAACATTTGCTGTCCTGGCTTAACGTTTTTGTGGTTTCAGTGGGTAGAAATGTTGGGCATGCAATTTCATGCCAAGATAGATACCAGAATTATGCCACCTGATTTGCATAAACACAGCCCTTGCTGTGCCACTCTTCCCACCTCATGCAAGTAGGGCTGTAGGAGCAATGCAATTACATAGAAATTAAATGCACATGATGCCAACAATCTTGGCATTTGCCAGCTCTTTTTGTGCATTTTTTGTCATCTGTATTTAATTTTCCAGCAAAGTATCATGTTTATGTAATCCCAAATTTGGACTTTCCCATAAGCACACAAAGGTGAAATGGCAAAAAGACAAAAGTCATGCAATTATAGTAATCTTAAATCATCACCCAAATGGCTGTCTTTTTACCAAATTTCAACCAAGGCTTTCAATCAGGCCTTTAGGTTTGTCAGCACAATCCCCTTCCAATATTGTTGGCAGAGGTAGATCTAACAAATCTACAGGCATAATGTTTTCATATTTTTAAATAATTTTGTTTAAATTAGCAATAGTTTCTTTTTACCACCAATTTGACATATAGTATATGTTTGTCAAGCTGCTGTTTATGGATTACATTTTATCTACATTTTATACCTAATTAAGACTTTCATAATGACTGATGTGAGAGAGTCCTCCAACCTCCAAGCTGGCCCCAGATCTTCAGTATATACCAGCATCCAGGGATTCTTCCCAGTGCAGCGCTCTCTTTTTTATTCCAGCATTTGATCTGCTCCAAGCCTCAAGAGCCCTTGTACCTCCTCAGTATTTTGATTTTCTGTTAATTAGCCTTGATCAATTTCTCCTCTGATGCTCTTGGTATATGTTAGTCCATGCAAGCTGCTAGCATCTTATTTTTATATAATTTTCCTATAACCCTATATACATAATCTAATACATAGCACCCAGAATTTCCCCTCTAAGGTGGTCTCTTTGGATCACTGTACTTGACTTTATTTGCTTTCTTTTTGCTCATCAAACACTGAAGATCTTTTCATTTTCTTTGGAAATGCTGAATGAGTGACTGGTTGGATCAATGCAAGTGACTAGCATTAACATGTTACAGCAGCTTCCACATTCTTATTTTTATTATTTTAAAATTTATATTTCATGAAGTTTTGTTAAAAGATGAGAGATGTTAGAAGTCAAACTTCATTTACTTTGAGTAGATGTCATTGTAAATAACTTGCTTGAAGAATGTTAGTCCAGTCAGTTACATACATTTGTTCTTCTTGATGACAATCTCATCTAAGCATTTATTTTACTTCAGTTTAGTTTTATGGAGGATCTGTAGGTTGAACCTTATTCATCAAGTGTAGCCTCTTTATTTTGTTTCCATGAAACCCTATTTTTGTAACTGCATGGTTAATGTGGGACACATAAGAGTAGGCAATTAAGGCAGCAGGTGTTGAGCGTAATTATTTTTTTCATACAGTGTCACTATTGTATTACAGCTTACATCTTGAGTTGCCTTCACACTATAAGACAGAAATAAAATTACCAGGAATTTCACACTTAATTATCATTTCTAATCCAGAAGGAAATGGAATTCATTACATAGGCACCTTTGGAAACTGTAAAAAATACTGTAAATTAGATGCAGGAGAGATAAATGTGTGTGAGTGTGTGGTTTAGGTAAATGTGGTTTGATCTCTATATTTTTTGTGACTATATTTAACTTAATTTGTGTGACATGTGCAGTGAGCAAGATACTGTTTAATATGGGGCTTTTTTCCTGTCTTTACTCAAGAGCGTGGACTTTCAATTTGAGAGCATAATTTATGGATTTCATGTTCATATTTTATAATACTCTCCCTCAAAACTCTGCTCTCGCACTCAAATAGCCCCTACTTGCTCTTGATTAAAGATAGGAAAAAAGCCCCATAGTTTAAGTACAGATGCGATAAACATACATGTTTTAAACACTATTGAATTACAGTATATAAATCCTATGACTCCTTGTAATGTAACATTGCTGTTAATACTGCCAGTACCACTGAGACTCAACAACCTTGCAGCTCCACATTCATCTAAATCCTCTTTAATGTGAGTTTATTTTGAAAATGTTCTCCCCCCCTAATGGTAAGAAATCACTTTCACTGTATGTTAATAATACATATGTTAGCCAAGGGCTTAATTCCTACTAGATATCTCCAATAGAAAAACACAGTATCAAGTGGCAAAAGCTTGAATGATGACATTAAAGTGCACCTATATAGATGCTACGTCCCTTTTTTCTCTTTGCTTTCTCCCCCATCTCTTCAGTTTAGATAAAATATCTAGTTTCACTCATACTGAAGTCTCTCCTGATTGACATGTAGTTGTGACATGGAACAAACTGTTGCTTCGTGAAGAGACATTACATTTGTCATAGTAACTGCTGACTGTGATATGATTGTTCCAAATATGTAAAAAGTATCACTTTTTGAAAAACAATATCTCTTTCTTACTTAAACTCACTCACCCTTTTTTCTCTCCACAACAATCTATGAAACATTTTGTGTCCACATAAACAAATTGCTCAGAAATCTTACTTATCGCATTTTCATTTCAAAAGCACGTGCAGTTGACTTACATCCTGTAATGCTGGTTTGACTTTTAAGACCAGAATATGAACATAGCCTGAGCGGTGAAACAGTGCTGCCATTTCTGGGAGTTTATTTAGATGGTTATAAGATAACCATTTAGTCCACACTGCCCAGAGCTTGAGACCACTAGATGGCTATGAACAAGTTACCCACCTCTGCTTGATTCTATGTTACAACATGATTTAATAGTTGTTTGTGATGTACTCACCATCACTCATAGAATATGAAAGCCATCACTCTTTGTTGATAATCCAAACATGTCATTTCTGTGTCTGAAAGTTTTGCCATTAGGGTTTCTCTTTACACATTTCATGGTTGAGGTGCCAGTAATAATTACTGTAACCAAATAAGCATTACTGAATGTTAAGCAGAATTACGCTGAATGAATAAAGAAGCTGCGTGATTAAAGAGGTGTTTAATTTGCATTGTCGAATCCACAGCCACCACTGATATTGGACCACACCTCTGTGCTTGTTATGTAAATGGTCCACTTTTATTCTAGCTAATTTCGTAATAATTAGCTGCCACTGTAGTGTAATTGTGTTTTGATAAGTGAATTCTCAGCAGATTTAAATATGTGATAGCCTTGGATGTGTTTTGTTTTCCTTGTTGCACTGAGCTCTGCTAGCTTTGTGGCCTTCGTGTCAACCAAAATAACTGCCTGACTAAGACAACACAAAACAGGATGGTGAGTGTGTCCTCTCAGGTTCCTTGCTAGGCAGCAGTGGAAAAAGTTGCGGAACAGAGCAGCAAAGATAACTGTTTGTTATAATGTGTAATTTTAGCATGTATATTTTTGATTTTTATAAAACACCAGTCAGTAGAGACCAATAGTCAAAACCAGGTTTTTATATTTCTAATTGTTCAAAGAACAAATACTTGAATTTTGAAATATCATTTTAAAATATTTACATTACTAATTAATGCAGTCTTTGTTTTTAACAACATATGATTATAACATATGTAAAAAATATGCATACATTGGTGCTGCATATATTTGATATACCATTTAATAAGTGAAAGTAATCACCTTGAAAATATATCGGGAATAAGAATCAGCAGGTATGGTGCTGACAACAGTATAAACAAATGGTATAGCCTGACTCAGCAACCTTCAATGGGATCATGCTTACAATCTGGGAATTGGCATAGGTAGAAATAAGCAGGGCAGAAGCAATTTTTATTTTCCTAAGAAGAAAATTGACAATGAACGAACATCCAAAGTACAGCAGTGTGTTTTTATTCTTTACTTTATGAATAAGAGGTGTAAACACAGAGCCCACAGGAAAGAGGAAAAAACAAAAGAAACAAGTTAGATAAACATATATCAGATTAACATTACAGAAATGGCTATTTTGCACATAAGAAAATGAATAAAGTTTGATTTCACTTTTGTTTCACCAACCTGCAATAGTAACAAGGCAATGCACTTACAGTCTTTGTAATGATTCTGCCACATTTACCTCTTCAGACAGTGTTATCTCTTACCCTCCCCAAACTATTACAGCTGTGTCAGAAAACATGTCAGCTAACCTCAAGGAATTCACTAAGTGGAATTTGCACTGCCAGGATGTATTCCCAGCAATTTCATGTAGTGGACTGTGTCAAGGGAACCAGCAAAGCTTTTTACACACTAAATGTCCTGCTCCAAAGGGAGCGGAAAAAACAGAGAAACAAGCAGCCAAAAGCAAGGTGAGCAAGAGAGGGAACAATATTAAGGTCATATAATACGAAAGCACTGCAGACTGCAAATTAAAAAGCAGGCCTAACCAAATATTTATGTTAGTTTATTGTGAAAGTACTCACAAGTAGTCACACTGCTTGAGGCTGCTTGCAATTACAGATGTGCTTGTGCACACGTTTGCCACAGTGTAGACAAAAGTAGCATTTTTGTAATTTAGTAGCATAAGAACCAGGTGATTAATGCAAACACTATGAAATTATGCTAATAAGAGGCTAGAGGGAATCAATATGGCCAGTCAAACTGTTGTGTCTGTGTTGCAGTACAGACATTGTATCTGTTTTAAAAAAACATATAGCACTGCATAGTTTTAAAGGAATTGTTCCACATTTTTGGAAATATGTTCATTCACTTTCTTGCTGGGATGATAGATGAGAAGATACATACCACTCTCATGTCTGTTTGATCAATATTAGGCTTGACCCAGCAGTCAGTTAGCTTAGCTTAGCACAATGACTGGAAACAGGGGAAAACAGCTAGCCTGGCTCTGTGCGAAGGTGTCATGATGTGGACTCTTTGTCTGTTCCTGTTTTATTTTGAAGTTTGGTCTGTCTTGGTTCCAGTGTGTTCCTGCCCTGGTGTCTCCCCTTGTCTTGATTGTTTGTTGATTTGCTTCACCTGTGGTTTGTTGCGCACCTGCCTCTGATTCCCTCGTTTGCTCTCCCCTATTTGTACTGGTCCTTTTCCTTTGTTCCCTGTTGGGTCATTGCCCTAAGTTACGTGTTCAGGGTTGTGTTTGTATGGTGCCCTGTAATGTGTTCTGGTTTTCTGGTGTCTTACCTTGGCGTTCTAGTGTGGATGTTTTCTTGTGCTTCTGCCACCCTAACCTGGACTTACCTGTTTGTTTTACCTGCCTTCCCTGTTCCTGCGTGAGCTAAATAAACAGTTTGAGCCTCCTCAGCTATCTGTGCTTGGGTCCTCTCCCTCATGATGTCACGTAACCGAAGGTAACAAAATCCACCATACCAGCACCTCTAAAGCTCACTAATCAACATGTTATATCTTGTTTGTTTAATCTATAGAAAAACCAAAGAATAAAAACTACCTTTGGTGTGTTAATTGGTAGGGGCGCTTTGATGAGGGGAAAACCAGTTTCCTCAAACAAGAAAACTCCTGCATCTTATCTTTCACAAACTAGTTGGGAACAAATATATAACTTGATTTGAACCATAGCAGCCAATGAAGATAATTTTGAAAATGTCAGAACATAGTGGTGAGTATTGTTCCCCCAATCACAGTAACATTTCATCATCTTTTGTTAATTCCACGAGTTCACGTCCATCTGTTAATCTCTGTGTTTATCCCTTGGAGATGAACAGACGGATGTGGACACATGGACATTTATCAATAGTTCCCACCAACACCTTCACCCAAGCCACCTTTTACATTGTGGGAACAATGCGCCATAGATGACTTAACTGGCCACCAGTCAGTCAACGGCACAAAGAGACATTTTGTCTTTCCGGTCCCCTCACTGCCCTATTAACTTATTTCATCTGTTCGTTATTCACTCCCTTTCACCCCGCATGACTACAGATGGCCAAGGAGCCAAAGAATATTGAAGTTTTGTCACAGATCCGCTATCTCATCTACCCTTGTTTTCCTTTCTTCCTTTATTGACACAACATACAAAAATGGCCTTTCTCTGCCAGACTCCCCCTTCTCTTTTCTATTTCTCTCCCACTTGCTTTCACTGAGGCCTAATTACATGGTGGACAGGGTAATCGATACAGGAGAGAGTGAAAGTCCCCAACAGGCAGCTTGAGGACCCTCTTAACTCTCTTCAGTCGGCCCTTCTCATAGTTACTCTTGCACACTAGTGAGTCATCTTGACTTTTTGCTGACATTAGACCCAGTCTTGCCTATTCCCATAGCGGACTCCATGCTGGATAAACAGAGGAAGTGCATTACACTTTACCCCAGGGCAGAGCAAATACACATCTTTTGGGAAAAAGCGGGGAAAAGCTGTGCAGCCTTCATGTTGTTGCTATGCAAATGGCTGAACACAAAAATCATGATGGACCACATTAATTTTTGATGTTACATGTATTTATACACCCAGCCAGCGAAGCATTAAAGATTGTGTGGGTCATTTTATAAAAACCTGTGAGGCCCCTGATATGAAACTCCTGATATCAATGAGATAAAATTACACTAACGGTTACATTCTGCATTGTTTCCTGTCCCTCATGCATAGGTGGGCAATTTTAATCCTGTGCAAAAATGGCACACTTCTCCACTAACAATGAAAACTACTATACTGAGCGGTAATTACGTGGTTTGATTTCAAGCGAATCTTAAGGATTAGAACTTTACTATTACTCACTTTTAGGCTGGTATACTGTATGTGTCAGTGAGGGACCTTTAGGTGTAAGTATTACTTGCAGACTAAGCTATAGCAACTGAATAAATTGGTTGATTTTTACTTTTTTTTTTATCCTAATCTTTTCCTATACTGTAGTTAAACTCTCAAATATATTCATTCTATAGACAATGGATCACTGTTTGGATGAAAGGATGGATGTCCTCAGCCTCCAACAGTAAAGATTCGCTTTTTGAATTTGTGGTCTGACTTTTACCCTTCCCTGAAAGACAGGACTGATGTAAACAAAATTTTTACAATGCGCTTTTCATTAACCACAGTTAATTGGGCAACATTTTCAACATTTCAAGTTCATTCTGATTTATAAAAGAGAAAATTCTATGTACATGTGAGCAACGATGGTCCCACAAATTAGAATATTTTTCAATAGTGTGTTTCATAAAACAACGAATAGAAATTACATTAAACCAACTGTCCTTATAAAATACTTTTTGCTTCTATTGGCAGGTTGGAGCTTGTATGCAGCTCTGCAGCTAAATCTTGTTTTTTTTTTCACAAGTGCACCTCTAATTAACTTTGAATGACCTTTATTGTAAGACAGAATTTCAATAACCATCATTTGAAACGCGCACCTTTACAAACTGTAGAAGTGTAATTTGCTGAATTTGGGTAGCAGGGAGTTCATGAGTTTTCAAGCAATAACACTGTCTATTGAAAATTGCCACAAAAACAAGAACTTCGGCAGTAGGACCTGGTAGCCTTGAGAAATGTAGTGTTGGCGTGAGGTCACAATTGCTATTTCATCTAATTTTATTTGCGTGTCGATGGTGAGCAACGGCTCATGCAGAGGAATATGGGTTTTTTGTGGAGCTTGGCAACAGACCAGTTTTTCCAAATTAACTGGTTATAATGCTATATTTACAATATTTCACTGTCATCTGTAGTTTGGGCAGATGTGTAACATTACACAGCTTTGTGGCATCACTAAAATGACACTCAGAGACAAACACATTGAGATAAATTTTGTGTTGGATTAATTTAGTGCACGTTACATAATTAATTCCTCTATTCATTTCACTATTCTAGGCCGTGATTCATGTTTGCCATAACAACTTAAGCCACAGATTTGTTGTTTTGTGACTTCTTGAGGTGGTTGCAATATTTATGTAATTTAATTTGCCTATAATAGAAAAATAAGACAAAGAACAAGACCAAGAGTCAAGGTAAATGACTGACCAGAGGGGAGAAGTTGGAACAGGTTGTGATGAGTCTGTAGTTACGTTTCCTGCCCGTCTTTACTGACTCTGGACATGTACAAGTCCTGAATGGGCAGCTTGGCACCAATGATTTTTCTGCAGTCCTGACTGTTCCATTGTAATCTGTTTCTGTTTTGTTTGGCGGCCGATCCAAACCAGACAGTGATGGATGTGGAGAAAACAGACTGGGTGATTGCAGTGTAGAACTGGTCAGCAGCTCCTGAGGCAGGTTGAAATTCCTGAGCTGGCGCAGGAATTACATCCTCTCCTGGGCCTTTTGATTATGGAGTCGATGTTGGATACCCACTTTAGGTCCTGTGGGATTGTAGATCCTGGGAACCTGAAGGTTTTCACAGCACTGCTGTTGAATATGGTGACGGGGGGCAGTGTTGGGGGAGTCCTCCTGAAGTCCACTGTCACCTCCATAGTTTTGAGCATGTTCAGCTCCAGATTGTTCTGACAACACCAAAGGGCCAGACTCATCACCATCCCAGATGAGGCAGATGACCGTTGTGTCATCTGCAAACTTCAGGAGTTCAACAGACGGGTGTCCTGAGGTGTTGTCATTGGTATAGAAGGAGAAGAGCAGTGAGAAGAGCAGTGAGGAGAGCCCACATCCCTGGGGGGCGCCAGTGCTGATTGTCTGGGTGCTGGATGTGATTTTTCCCCAGCCTTGCTTGCTGCCTCCTGTCTGTCAGGAAGTTTGTGATCCGCTGACAGGTGGGGGCTGGTACAGTGAGCTGGGTGAGTTTGGAGCAGAGGATTTCTGGGATGATGGTGTTGAATGCAGAGCTGAAGTCCACAAACAGGATCCTTGCATATGCCCCTGGGGTGTCGAGGTATTACAGGATGTAGTGCAATCCCATGTTGAGTGCATCATCCACTGACCGATAGGCAAACTGCAAGGGGTCCAGCAGGTGGTCTGTGATGTCCCTTAGGTGGGCCAACACCAGTCTCTTGAAGGATTTCAAAGCCACAGATGTCAGAGTAACAGGCCTGTAGTCTTTTAATCCTGTGATCGAAGGGTTTCTTTGAGACCGGGATGATTGTGGAGAGTTTGATACAGGAGGGGTTAGGGGGTGCAGTTGGTTGTGTGATGTCGGAGTTGGAAAGGGTAAGGGGTGTGAATGTTGGCTTTATCAAACCTACAGTAGAACACATTCAGGTCGTCGGCCAGTTGATGGTTCTCCACAGTGTGGGGGGAAGGTTTCATGTATCTGGTGATGTCCTGCTGGCCTCTCCACACTGATGCGGGGTCGTTGGCTGAAAACCTGTTTTTCAGCTTTTCAGTGTAGCTTCTCTTTGCTGCTCTTTTTTTTGACAAAGCTGCCCAAGTTTAGCTGTAAACCAGGGTTTGTTGTGGTTGTGTGTGCTGAAAGTTTTAGTTGGCACACACATGTCCTCACAAAAGCTGATGTAAGATGTCACAGTGTCAGTGAGTTCATCTAGGTCTGTAGCTGCAGCCTCAGATGAACTCAACATGAACATCTGAACAAACTGGCAATCCAATAGTTGTTTAGAGATTTCAGTCAAGACCTAAGAACAGAGTGACCACGTGGCCGAGTGACCAAGTGACAGAGAAGACATTACCATTCCTAGAGCCACACAACTGGCTTAAGATCTTTCGTCCGGTGTCCTAAAGCTAGAATAGTGTTGTTTTGTGTGTAATATGCTTTTCACAGTACATACATATATACATATATATATATATTGTGATGTCGTGAGAGGTCGAGATCTTCCTCTATACCTTTGTGAGGCGTGGGTGCCAAAAAAAAGGACAATAAACAGGGATTTCTAACTTAAATGTACTGTATTCAGCCGTCTTCAACAATTTAACTCAGGTATT
>LKNJ01006269.1:0-20369 GCA_002120245.1 Maccullochella peelii | reverse complement strand
TGATGGCCAATGGTATCGAATGCAACACTAAGACCTAACAGGACAAGTACAGAGACAAGTCCTTTATCTGATGCAATTACAACGTCATTTGTAACTTTCACCAGAGCTGTCTCTGTGCTATGATGCGCTCTAAATCCTGACTGAAAATCGTCAAATGACTTATTGTTGTGTAGAAAGTCACACAACTGACTGGTGACTGCTTTCTCAAGGATCTTAGAGAGAAAGGGAGGGTTGATATAGGTCTATAGTTTGATAAAACCCCTGGATCAAGAGTGAGCTTTTTAAGAAGAGGTTTAATTACAGCTACTTTAAAGGACTGTGGCACATAACCTTTTAACAAGGACAGATTAATCATATCTAGTAAAGAAGTGCTAAGGGTAAAACTTCTTTAAGCAGCCTAGTTGTGATGGGGTCTAAGAGACACGTTGATGGCTTAGATGAAGAAATCATTGAAGTTAGTTGAAGGTTGACAGGAGAAAAGCAGTCTATGTATATTAGGTTTTACAGTTGTTACTAGGGTTCCTGTGCTTGGCCATAAGTCAGTACTGGCTGAGGGCANTCTGATGCAATTAGAAGGTCGTTTGTAACTTTCACCAGAGCTGTCTCTGTGCTATGATGCACTCTAAATCCTGACTGAAAATCCTCAAATAACTTATTGTTGTGTAGAAAGTCACACAGCTGATTGGCGACTGCTTTCTCAAGGATCTTAGAGAGAAAGGGAGGGTTAGATATAGGTCTATAGTTTGATAAAACCCCTGGATCAAGAGTGGGCTTTTTAAGAAGAGGTTCAATTACAGCTACTTTAAAGGACTATGGCACATAGCCTTTTAATAAGGACAGATTGATCATATCTAGTAAAGAAGTGCTAACTAAGTGTAAAACTTCTTTAAGCAGCCTAGTTGGGACGGGGTCTAAGAGACAGGTTGATGGTTTAGATGAAGAAATCATTGAAGTTAGTTGATGAAGGTTGACAGGAGAAAAGCAGTCTAAATGTATATCACGTTTTACAGTTGTTACTAAGGTTCCTGTGTTAGTTGTAGATGTGCTTTTACTTAAGTAGGATTTTGAATGCAGGACATTTACTTGTAATGGAGTATTTTAACATTATTATTTAGGTACTTTTACTTTAGTAAAGGATCTGAGTACTTCTTTTAATTAGGTCAGAGATTACAAATGATTGTAATTGTGTCACAGGAATAACAAAGGCACACCTGATCAGTTTGCTTTTAAATGTTATAAAGTTTCTGCCACATAATGAATTTTTAGGACTCAAAAAACAGAGTTTATCAGTTGGACTTGACTTGAGACTCGACTTGGCCAGGAACTGAGGAACAGGGGGTAGCGCAGGTCGCGTCAGGCAGACGGCCTGTAGGAAGGGCAGAACCAGGACTGGAGCCCTCAGGGGGACAGCCTGGAGGACGCCCAGACTCGCAGAGCCGCTCTGGAGGACGGGCAGGAGGGCGGCGCCGTGGAAGGAGCCACTCCGGAGGAAGGGCAGGAGGCCAGCAGCGAAGCTGCAAAGCAGGAAGGGAATTCAGCAGAGGCTGCGGCGGCAGTTCGATGGGAACTGGAACTGGCTGCGGCAGCAGCTCAGCAGATGCAGGAGGAGGTTGCTGCGGCTTGGCAGACACAGGGACTGGAGATGGCAGCTCGACGGACACTAGAAGTGGTTGCTGCACAGGAGACACTGGCGGCGGCTGCAGCACAGGAGACACTGGCGGCTGCAGCACAGGAGACACTGGCGGCGGCTGCAGCACAGGAGACACTGGCGGCGGCTGCAGCACAGGAGACACTGGCGGCGGCTGCAGCACAGGAGACACTGGCGGCGGCTGCAGCACAGGAGACACTGGCGGCGGCTGCAGCACAGGAGACACTGGCGGCGGCTGCNGGGGACTGGAGACTGCTGCCGCCTTGGCAGCGGAACGGGGACTGGAGACTGCTGCCGCCTTGGCAGCAGAACGGGGACTGGAGACTGCTGCCCCCTTGGCAGCGGAACGGGGACTGGAGACTGCTGCCGCCTTGGCAGCGAAACGGGAACTGGAGACTGCTGCCGCCTTGGCAGCGGAACGGGAACTGGAGGTTGGCGCCGCCTTGGCAGTGGAACGGGAACTGGAGGTTTGCGCCGTGGAACAGGGACTGGTGGTAACTGCAGCTCTGGAGTCACCGGTTCTGGTATCAGGCCAAGAACACTTGTCACTCCGGTGGTCCGGACCACTGACCGGGAACCAGAACCCAAGGTGGTGCGGACCGCCAGAGTGGCAACTGTTCTTGGCCGCCAATCGGGCAAAGTATTCAAACAGAGTAATATCGGACTCCAGCTGGGGCTCTGGACCTGGGGCCGGCTGGACCACTGGCTGGAGGACTGGTTTCGACTGGGTCTCCCACCGGTCGAAGGGCGGCTCCACCTCACCGAAGGACTGGGACCCCCAAGGAGGCCACAAGAGACGTGGTCGCCGCAGCTCTTGCCGTTGTCGGGGGTCTCTGGGAATATCGCTGCGCAAGAGCCCTCAAATGAAGACCTCCAGTCCTCGGGATGGCTACCCCACCGGTCTGTGTAGGGTTCGCTCCTCCCAGGGAAGACGGGTGTCGGTTTGTCCCACTCATCTGAATCTGAATCATACATGGACAGAACAGTGGGCGCAAAGACGGACCACTCCCTCCACCTGTGGTCTGCTGGGTCCATGTCTGGTCGGTTCATTCTGTTACGTGATGTCTTAGGAAGAGGACCCAAGCGCAGACTTTATTAGGTATACTTGCTGGTACACGCAGGCAGGCACGTCCAGATACAGCAAATCATTGAAGCCCACCAAATGTCCTAACACAGGACTGAGGGAATCTTTCAAAGGAGCACAGAACACGTCTGACATAAGACACGCAACACAGAACAATGAACCGACAAAGACCAAAGGACAGAGGCTGGTATAAGTAATGACAAGACTAACGAGGAAACCAAGGGCAGGTGAGTAATGGGGAACAGGCGAAAACAATCAAGGGTAATGACACAAGGGCAGGAACGCACAGGAACCCAGAGAACAGACGACAAAATAAAACTGACACAGACCACATATCCTGACACAACTGATTCTTAACTTATGCTCAAAATAAAGACCCAGCAACAGACTCAGCAGAATGTTGCAATATATACAGGATGGTAGTAGTGTTTCTATCTTTGGCTTGCCTACCGCTTTATTTTTAAGTATATGTATTCTTAATATTTTTATTACAGTGTGTTAGCCAGGATATGTTGATTTTGGGTGTAAATGTGATAATATTGCACATCCATGCTATGAAGTAGGGCAGGACAGTGTAGTGATGCATTTGCATCTCCTGATTTAGTATATTGTATTTGGATTGTAAAGGTTAATGATGATTGACACTTTGACTTGCAGTTTGCGGTGTGTTTCAGTTGCAAATACTTACACATTTCCCAGCTAATAACAAGAGGTTTTATTTTTTTATTTTCCTTTCAGTTTGTAATGAACAATTATAATTGACATATACAGTTGCTACAGCTACAGTTGTGATTTAATCCCTTCATGATGGAGGAACATAATATATTTTTTAAAACAGTTATGGGAAACAAGATGTTCAACAGTTATGTACAAAAATATAGCATTTGCCTATCTCAAACTGATGCAACCCCCTCTCACTCTGAATGTTCCCCTTGGTGTGCATTTACAGAGCTAACCGCCAAGCATCGCCATGAAATCTGCTCCTCAGTGTGAGCCGGGTGTTTTCTCAATCTCAGATGGTTGGAGGGCCCTGGGCTTAGCCTCATAGTGGGCATCACTGGTATCTCTGGCACAGGTTTTATTGAATTGTTTACCCTGAGCGAGCGAGAGAGGAGGTGGGGGAGGGATGACTGTGTAGGCGTTTGATGCCCTCCATCTTTCTCTGTCAGCGTGGCTTCTCCGCTGTATCTAATCCTGCCAGGGCACCAGCTGCTCCCAGAATGGCATCTCCTAAGGCACAAGACACTTCCTCTCAGAACTATACCCCTCCAACCCACCCATCCACCCAGCCTGCTCTCTAGTGGGTGTCCCCGCGGCCAGGCTGTGGTCGGTGAAGCCAAGTTCACACTGTTGGAATGATTGCAGTGACAGCTGTGTTTTTCTGCTCGTCTGTAGGGACTCGCTCTTATCTGGTCTGCTTCACTGAGCCGCCACCACTCAACTGGAGCTCTGACAGGCTGACAGTCAAACAGGCTGATCGACTGATTGATGGACTGGACAAATCACAAGAGGCTCAGAACACGGCATCAAGCATTCAGAGTATGTGTCTAATTCTGTACAGTGTCTGAGGCTGTGTTCATTGGAATAAGTGGTCCCTTCATCTGTCATCTGAAAAAAAAAAAGAAGTAATATCCCGCAGGTCACTTGACACAAATCTGCCACTAGAAAAGTCCATTGTTTTTATAACCATGATAAAATATGGTTTAATTAAATTAACAGAACATTTTGAGTTGTGTCTTTTTGATGGATCAATAAATAGTACTTTGGTGGTAGCTTTTATTTATTTTAGTATAGTATTATAGTAGTATTAATAGAAGATGTTGGTAATGTATATTGGTACTAGTATTGTAGTAGTCGTAGTGGTAGTAGTTGTAGTTGCACTAGTACAAGAACTGTAGTGGTAGAAGTGGCAGTAGAGGTAGAAGTAATAGCAATTATAGCAGTTACACTAACAGCAACAGCAGTAGCAGTAACAATATAGATATAATGGTGTATTAGTGCTAATACTTTGGTAGCAGCTTTAAATTCTGGGCCGGGAAGGGCTATGTGTTGGACATTTCCAGCCAGCAAGCTTAGAGTCAGTAACTCTGAAATATTTAAATATTTGCCTATTGAGGTTTCAGTTTTTAAAGTGATACTTCCACATTTTGGGAAATACGCCATCTTGTCTGTCTTACCTTAAGCTAGATGACAAGATCTATCATTTTCATCCCTGTACATTCAGTAGCCTACACAGCTGTGAGATGTTTAGAATAGCTAAGCACAAACAGTGGAAACGGGGAAACAGCTAGCCTAGCTCCATCTGAGATGCCTTTTTAGAACATCAAAGCTGTCTTATTTACATGTTTTATGCGTATATTTATCACCCAGAGAAATAGAAACGAGACATGAATTGTGACTTAACAAGCAGTTTGCATAACACAAAGCATCTGTCCTCATAATGAAGTTGGATCTTATCACACAGTCATTACTCTCAACAAGACCCAACTGACTCTTGGGTGGATTGGTGACTAGCTTGCTAGTTAAAAAGATAAAGTACATTAAAGACACTGTTGGAAGGTGTGTTTTTCTGCTTTCGGTGGAGGCCTGCTTATTCCCACTGCTTTCAGTCTTTGTGCGATGCTTGGCTAAACAGAACCTGGAGCAATGTTTTTACTAACATACAACTGATGCTGCAAAAAGTAGTTAGCAGAGTTAGCATTGGAGAAAAAAGTGGCAGTGTACGCAATCCGATACAGCACAGTGATGAATCCTATCTTTGAGAAACTTAATGTTCCATTTTTGAGGCTGTAGTTTGTGGTGGTGCTGTGTCTCTCATTATATTGAGAGGTGTTTCTAATATTCCGGCTCCCTCATGTATTAAATTAAGTGGACAATGCATTGAATATCAATTTACAGGCGTATTTTATAAACTGGTAACTGTTATCGGAGTCAAAGTTCTCATTTTATTGCAGTTTCTGGTGTTTTGGCTACTTGCTGAACACCAAGCCAGAAGGGCAACATTTATTTGTGTGTAAGTGAAGGATGTGGCACCACCCATTTTAATAATCACCAGATGCCACTGGTTTGTAAAAATTCATAGTAATGAAGTGCCAGTGGCACAGCTGTAGAGCTTTTGAAGTGTTTATATTGAGCTTCACCTGTGAATGATGATTTCTATGATTCTGTGTCAATTTTTGGACATGGTTAGCCCACTGTTATTATAAAGTTATTAGACACATGTCATTGAAACACCAGTGCTAGAGGAAACAAAATTTTTCACAACCACATTTGATGCCGTATGTCCATTCCAGGTCCTCTGTCTCTTGTTTTCGTGAGGAAATGTGTTCATGCTGAAGTAAAAGAACAAGATAATACACTCCTGCTAAAGCTTGGAAATGATCACACGTTTAACTTGTTGAAACGGCCACATCCAAGATCAACTCCAGAGTTGGACGGTGCTATAGTTTCACCCCAATCCCTTGCCTGTTAGCAAGATAGCTCAGAAAGAAGCATATGACTTAAAAATATTCACGTAACACTATCAAACTTATAGGTAACGATTTCTATTACAGCCCATTTACAGTGTAATTTTTTGTACTGACGGTGTACTAGTACGTATGTACCTATACATACATGTAGGTACAAGGGAACAAGATGTGAAGCTAGGGAGTAAGGGGGTAAAAATGTGGGAACTATAGTATTTATACTGTAGGTATTTTTAACTAACAGGTACCTATTCTGTTATTATGGAGTACAGTATAACCTACTGAGCTACATTTTGTATTTTTGCATCTAGGAAACTAAAGTCTTGGAGTTCCATGGGGAGTATAGTTACATAGCTGAAACTTTTTTTTTAATTAACGAAAGTGCACCACCAGGACTGATGAGCTTCATGAGGTTTACACTATCCCCTTTGTTCTGGTTCTTCCCTCAACTGTGTAGGTGCGGGGAGAACTTCAGCCCTATTCCACCTGTGCACCCACAATTTGTGTTCTGATGTGAAGCATTTTGTCAATGGACTGTGAAACAAAATTATGTTATATCTTGTTAGGATCTATGGACTTGTCTAGGTTTTGTTATGTCTGTGTTTGGTTTTGGATTTTATTTTGAAGGTCTTGTTTCATGTTCAGTGTGAGTGTTTTCCCTCTGGTCTCTCCCTTGATTGTGTCCACCTGTGTCTCGTCACTCACCTGATTCTGTTTCCCTCGTCAGTGTGTGCCTATTTATACCTGTCCTTTCCTTCTGGTCATTTCGTTCTGTTGTTCTGTAGCTACCTGTTAGATGTTTTCCGCTCCATGTTTATTGTGCCTGTTGTTCGCTCCACGCTCCGTACTTCATACTTCGTGAGTTGTTTCATGTTTAGTCGTCTGGACTATTTTTGGTTGTATGTTTCTACTCACCTGTAACCATTATTAACAATAAAACCATTAAACTGATCCTACCCTCTGAGATGTCTGCGTTTGGGTCTACATCTTGCCACTACCACCCAGAACTTAACAGAATGACCTGACCTGAAATGGACCCAGCAGACCACGGGGTGAGCAAGCGGTTTGTCTCAGCTGCATCTTTCCTAGCCAGGTACAACTCCGACTCGTACGAGTGGGAAGAACCGTACACGGGCCGGTGGGGGAGCCATTCCGAGGACGGGAGGTCTCCATTTGAGGGCTCTCGCCTGGCGATATTCCCGGGGACCCAAGGAGGCCTCAAGAGACGTGGTCGCTGCTCTCGCCATCGTTGGGGATTCTGGTCCTACGGAGAGGTGGAACCGCCTCCATCAGCCCAGGTTCCCGTGCCGCTGCCGAGTGTGCAGCCCCAGGTTCCCGTGCTGGTGCCGAGTGTGCCGCCCCAGGTTCCCGTGCCGCTGCCGGAGGGGCAGCCTCAAGTCCATGTCGCGCTGCCAAGACGGCCACCTTCTACTTTAATTTCTCTGCTAAGGGAGCAGCAACTGGCCCCGGTTCCGTGGCCCAGAGCCGCCAGAGCTAGAGCCAGAGCAGCCCGAGACTCTTGAGCTGCAGTCGCCAGAGCCGCCCGAGCCTCTTGAGCTGCAGTCGCCTCCGCCAGAGCCGCCCGAGCCTCTTGAGCGGCAGTCGCCTCCAGAACCTCCGCCAGAGCCGCCCAAGCCTCCTGAGTGGCAGTCCCATCCTAGGTCTCGTCCTCGCCACCGGCCCCATGGTCTACGTCCTCATGGCTGTCCTCCGGAGCAGCGCTTTTCACGGCGCCGCCCTCCGGAGTG
Organism: Maccullochella peelii; assembly: GCA_002120245.1. Lineage (NCBI taxonomy): Eukaryota > Metazoa > Chordata > Actinopteri > Centrarchiformes > Percichthyidae > Maccullochella > Maccullochella peelii. The sequence goes on along the minus strand of LKNJ01006269.1, from coordinate 12,422 downwards.
GCGCTTTTCACGGCGCTGCTCTCATGGCCGTCCTCCGGAACCTTGTCAAAGCAAGTCTGAAATCAGTTGAGACAAGTCTAATTCAAGTCTCAAGTCATTCAAAGCAAGTCCTAAGTCGAGTCTCAAGTCACTCTAAACAAGTCCATGTCAAGTCTCTATTCAAAACAAATGTCAAGATAGTACAGTCTCAAGTCAGTTGAGACATGTCCAAGTCAAGTCCCAAGTCTTGTGGAAAGAAGTTTGAAGTCACTCGAGACAAGTCAAATCTCAAATTTTGTCAAAGCAAGTCACAAGTACAATCTCATGTCAGTTGAGACATGTTCAAGTCAAATCTCAAGTCAGTCGAAATAGGTCCAAGTCATGTTGTAGGACTCAAAGCAAGTCTAGCTTAGGTACACCCCCACTGCCTGTGCACTGAAGACCTACTGCTTTGCGTTTCTCGTAGCCTGATTAAAATATGGCCCTTAGTCTCAAGTCTTGATTTTGGTGCCTTAGCTGATTCAACTCTGAGTCTCAAGTCTACAGCTCTGCAAGAAAGCAAGGTCCTGGCCATCAAATCATTGCTCTACAGCACTACTAATGGCCTAAAACTCCACAGGGTACCTTTAGAAGCACTACATACAATGGTACAAAAAATAGAGATGCTCTGACGTTGACCAAGATACAATCACTTTAATTTAGCAAAACAAGCACATGTTATGTACACTCAAATCAACTGTAGTCTATATATCACTGTGCCTGCCAATGACTCTTGTTAGTGACAGCACAGACAGGCAGAGTAAAGAGTGCCAGATCAAGAATGGCATCATGTTTGTCTGCCCTCTAACCACAGGCTGTGACTGGATGCTGCTGGATGTCGTCTCTGTCACTCTGCTGCTTTGATCGCCATCGCCACTGACACCTGTCAGTGTTCTCTTTGAGACCCATCTGTTTCTTAACTTAGAAGTTCACAAGTAGAATCAATATACTGCTGGGTGGGAGAGAGGAGGAAGAAGGGATGGGAGGGATCTTGGCTGATATAGTGGTTTGGTATTGGTATTTTATACACTTGTGCGCAATATGAGAAAACTTGTTTTTGTTCCAACATTATCACAGTAAAAAACACTACTTTCATCTACTTAATTAAAGAAAAACAACTGCAAGTCACTCTGAAGAAGAATAAATTCATGTTTTTTTCAGTTCAGATGAGTAGATAGAGGAATGTGTGGTGCATATTATTAGTGTATTTTCACTCTGTGTGTGTCCGATGAAGAAGAATGCTTTTACATTTGAGTGTTTCTCCACGCTCAGTTTAGAACTGTTAAGTATTTTTTCCCCCTTTGTTATTCTCGTTTTGTCTCCCTTTGTCGTTTCTTCTCTCTGTCATTTTCTCTCTGTTGCTGGCTCATTCTCTTTCTCATCCCCTCTCGCCCTCTCTCCCACCCCCTCCTAAAACTCAGATTAAAGGAATGATGCAAACTCGATGTCTCTTTCTCATGCTTGATCCTTTCCGAGCGAGTCAACTTGCCAGCAGCCCCACTGTAAAAACAAGCACCACCACATATGCTTTTAATATCCATGTACAAAACAAAATGTGGCATTAAGTTATGCATACATTCCACCCTGGGCTATTAGGTCACTGTGTGTCATTAAAGATGTTCCACCAGTATGAGCTTTAACAAACCCAATATGTGCACATTTCTTGCAGAACTCAAACCAGTGAAATGCTCCAAGATGATTACACCTTTACTTTTATAACCCCCACACAGTTTATTACCATTTTTGTGTTTCTATCATAAACACCTGGCTTTTATGTTTTAATGATGTACACTTGGTACACATACAGTAGTTCAAAAGTGTACAAATAATACAAAAGTGGCATGCTGGCCAGCTTTTTGTATCCCCCCCTTGTTTGTCTGACAGATGCATCATTAGACCTGTGTGTATGTTTGTGTTTGAGTTTGAGAGTGTGTCTCTGTGAGTGTGTGAGGACAGATGCTACAGACCAATTACAGCGTGAGCACATGCAGACATGCCATGGTAGTAACTGTCATTTGACACAGGGAGTGATAGAGGGAGAGGAAGATTGGAGGGATGAGACTAGTGTGAAAGTAAAACACTCCAGCAGTTAGACGATTTACAACAAATGGACTCTTACACATCTTTCATGTAGGTATTCCTGATCCAGTATATCTATATTTATTTTATTCTTACAATTTATTATGTTGAATTATGTTTATTTACTTTAAGAAATGTTGATACACACTGAGTCACCTATGTGTGGTTTCTTCCCATTTCTCTCTCTTTTTTTCCTCTTTTTCTACTACTGAAAGCTTTTCTGAGCTTTGCTTGTCACAGGATAGCCTTGTTTACTGCACCCTTTTTGTGATGAGCCTATATGCTATATAAAGTAAAGCTGGAGTGCTGCCCTGGATTGTTTACAAGTCCTCATACAATAATGACAAAATTGTTCCTAAGCGCCTACCAAAACAACTGTTCAAGAAACAACTCAGTGTTTTCAGATCCACCACCTCTATGGTTATGGTTATGGTTAAAACTACTCGGTTAAGGTTAGGGAAAGATGGTGGTAATGGTTAAAAGAAACTAACCTTGACTTGGTGGGAGATTGGATGTGGTCTCGCTTCTGACAATGACTACGTTTACATGCACACTAATTTTCCACTATTATTCCGAATATGTAAACAGCATATTCCGTTTGGATATTCCGAATTTGGCCTTATTCTGAATGTAGCATTTTCTGATTAAGACATGTGGGATAAGTCGATATTATTCAGGTTTTAGGAGCATTCTTTGGACAAGTGCAGCACATTCAGAATGTACGTCTCAGTTTGCAACACAGGGCCTCTCGCCTGTTTACGGTCAGCTCTGTGCGTTGGAAACAAACCAACTATAGCCAACAGTTTGCAAGGCTGGGGTAGAGATGCATGCACAAGAGAAAAGCCCACATTTCTGGTGGGAAGGAGAAACACACCTACTTTTAAACATGATGAAAGACTTGGATATCAACAGGTTTTTGGATATGTGCAAATATCGCAATGGCGAAAGAGGGAGGCTGAGTTTGCACAGTCGAACAAGGCTGCATGTAAACGGGAATATTAGTGGAATATTCATTTTCATTAGCCATGTAAACAGCTTAGTAGGAATATTGTCTTTTTCTGGAATGAGGGAAAAAATGTATTATTATATTATATTTTGTTCATGTAAACATAGTCATTGTCACACTAGAATCATTATGGGGACAGTGATTATTTGCACAACCTAGAGAGGCCATTTGTCAGGGAAACAAACATAGTTGGTCATTTGTTCAACTACTTTGAACAAATGACCAATGCTGATGGGGTTTTTTAGTTATTAGTTTTCTTGTATTTGGTGTATTTGGTATTTTGGCAGTTTCAGTCAGGCAGTCCACTACTTTGGTCCAGACTGAGATGTCTCAACAAATGATTGATTGATTACCATAACATTTCCTGGACCACAGACAATGTAAGTTGGTAAGTTTGGGGATTCCCTGGCTTTTCATTTAAGGCCACCAGCAGGTTGACCTTTTTAGTTTACAGTGACATGTTTTCATAACAACTGCTTGCCATGGAGTTTGGTTCAGACATTCACTTTGTCCGTTTTGGTTTATGACGAAATACCTGTAAACCTACTCACATTCCCATCAGCCTCAGCTGTACTTTGTGTTTAGTGCACACATGAGCTAAACTAAGAGAGTGAACATGGTAAACATTATACCTGCTAAATATAAGCATGTTAACATTGTCATTGTAACCATGTTAGTATGCTGACGTTAGCATTTAGCTCAAAGCACCACTGTGTCATCCAAGTACACAGAGCCGCAAAATGCCACTTACACTTTGCCATCACATCACAGTAAGAACTTTTTGTAAATGTAAACTGCTGTTGATCTTGGCTCGCTCCTGCACACTGTCATCCTTAAACTCCTTGCTGAGAACAATGGCGGTTCAATTATGACAAAGAAAATCCACAGCGACAGAAAATAGATAAGCTGGGGGATAGAGAGTCTCAGACAGGCAATGAGAGAGAGAGGGAGATATGTTTGTTATGGCAGGGTGAGCTCTGGCCTGCGGGTGGATGGAGATTAAAAATTCCTCGTCCTGAGTCTTCTATGATTTGGGGAGATTTAAGTATCAATTTGAGAGCCTTTAGATCAGCTCTGGTACGCCTTTCAAACGGGGTTGGAGGAGAGATGGCAGGAGGGAGATAGAAAGGCTTCTAGAGAACTTCCACTTTGCATCAGATTTGGTTAAATCACACCAGGCAGGCAGAACGTTAGAGAGGTCCTCTCTAAAGAAGAAAAACACGAGAGGAGAGTCAGGGAGAGTGGAGGACATGGAGACAGGTGATTGAGGATGTGTGCATATTGTATGAAGAGATGTTTAAGGACGTTTTGACACCTCGTTAGAGCAGATATTTCAAATCCTGCAGATCTCTGTTTGTCAATATGAGAACAGCGAGAGACTGCTGATGAGGTGGGCTCCTCTGATTTTAGTGTTTGACAATTTCCCATGAATTTAATATTGACTTGTTATATTATTTAGCACATTTTGAATCTGTTTGGCCCTTAAGCAAAAAATATTAGAAGCTCTTTGCTTGTAATAGTGACTTGCAGTGCATTCGGTGCAGATTGTAAATTGTCACATTTGATCAGCATTTAGTCTAAAATCTCACAGTTCATCCTTACATTATGCATTTTTCAAAGAAATGTAAGTCTTATTGATCAGTTTCTTGCTCCTCTCACTGGTTAGAAGAGGGCAGAATTTAGCAATACTTTGGCATCATAATGTGCATAATTTTAGATGTTTTTGACTTTTTAAGTTCACAAGAAAAGTAAGAAAAAATAAATCCAGCAAAAGCAACAGGACGCTGGCCATTTGGGCTCAGTTGAGTTTACAGGATTTTCAGACAAATATGGCTGCAGAATGTATGAGGAAGTGAATGTGCAGAAGAGTTTTGCACATTACTACAGACCAGGCTATGCTTGGCTATACATTAGCTTGCCAGGCTAATGCTACACATTGGCTATGCTCTGTCTTTTACCCTTTTCCCACTGGGTGTTGTGTGTCTACATGTAACACATACTTGCATAGATGCAGATGATTGGAAGAGTCAGAGAGAGAAAGAGATACATTTTTTGAAAAGTTAAATTTGAAAATAACTGACCAGAACTTAACCCAAGCCCCGTCCTGATAAAAACCTGATGATTGTGGGTCAAGTAGCATAACGCTAATGTACAGTAGAGGCATTAGCAGCATTATCTGGGAGGTGTTCAGAACAATGTAAATCAATACGACAAAACATTGTTAGCACGAAGTCTATTTAATGGACATTTTCTAGAGCTTTCATTCACATCTTGTGGCCTTCATCAACAGATGAGTTGTCATGGAGATTCAGGTTCAGTTCAAGTGACCTAAGAATAGGTGTTATCCACCTGTTATTACATGACTGAATTGCCACATGCTAAGAACTATTTCCAAGGTCAGTAATGAACCTTCAAGCTCAATGTAATGTGTGTATGTAATTTTTAGGTTAATTACTGCTTATGTTTGCTGAAGAAGGGCTTGCATTTGCTATGTACTGTTATGTCTGTGTGTGTGTGTGTGTGTGTGTGTGTGTGTGTGTGTCCTAGCCTGCGGTTCTTTGACAAGAATGGCAATCAGCTTGACTTGAGGAAGGGAATTCTCCCCGACGCCACAGGGCTTCACAGTCACTGCAGAGTTTACCACCTGAAGGCAATTTCACATCTCCTCTTCCTCATTTCTTTCTCCTGCCGTCATTTATTTTTTCTTCCTTTCCCTCTGTCTTTCAATCACTTCTTCCTCTTCTCCCTCCCTTTCTCTTCTCTGCCCCCTTTCCACTCCACTCTCTCCCTCTGTAATGAGGTACTACGGGACACACACACACACACACACACACACACACACACACACACACACACACCATATGCTCAATTAGCAGTTGAAGCTTGGCAGAAGGGAGCGAGACGCTACCAATTTCCTGTTTTCTCGTCTCTGCACACGTAAGCATGCACAAGACTCCAGCTAAACATTGCAATCTTTGTGTGGATTTGTGTGTGTGCTACTTTGAAAATCCCAGCACAACAGCTGATGTAAAACTATGCAGGTGTGTGTTTGCAAGTGTGTGTATTTATGTGTGGACCACAAAAAGATGGAAAGTTCCATTTCTGCATTACACTGATTTGCTATTAAATGTATTTGCTTTGGCGTCACAGCAGAAAACCGTGTCTGCTGTCTGAAAGCAAAGCAATGGCAAAGCAAAGCAAAACAAGAAAGAGAGAAATAAAGATAGAGAGCAAGAGAGAAAGAAAGAGAGGAAGGGAGAAAGAAAGATATATAGATAGAGAGCAAGAGAGAAAGAAAGAAAGAAAGAGGAAGAAAGACAGCCTGGTTGTCTCTTTGTCTCATGAGCCTCATGCCTTGCAGCTGGTGTGGAGGAAATCAGATCTACCTCTCACTCTCCACCACTTGACCCGACCGCCCCACCCCCAACAGACACACATGGGGATGGAAGAAGAAGAACAAAATAATAAAGCTTTAAAGCTTTAAACACAACATTGACGTTTTATCGCCTTACGAAGTTCACCTAAGTGAGATTTTGAATGCATGACTTTTACTTGTAACTTGAGTATTTTTTACAATGTTGTATTGCTACTTCTACCTGAGTAAAATATCTGAATATACTGTAACTTCCACCAGCAGTCCCCACATGGGAATTCATATTTTTCTTTTCCCCCTTGCATGGAAAGGGCAAAGGTCAGGGTCAGCAGCAGCACAGCGGCCCTTGAGTTGGCAGGAATCCAGGATCTCTCGTTCAAGGACGATTTATCTGACTCATGAGACCATTCTGGTGAAAAAATGCAATACCTATAATAGATACATAAATGCATACACACATAGCCTACATATATACACCACATGTGTGCAAAGAGGCAGAAAAGGAACATGGGGACAGATGGAAAGATAAACTGCACTCCTATCAAATCCCAAAAAAACAGTTAGCCAGTGTCCCCAGTTGAGGGGCCGCGGACCCATATGTTGGTTGAAGGGAGAGAGTGTAGGGGTGGTGGTGGTTTGAGAGGGGTGGGACTAGCCATAAGGAGACACTCTAAACCTTCCTCCACCTCAGTGCCAACCTTCCTACATCCATTTACCCGGTCTGTTTTTTTTTTTATTAATACGTCCATTTCCTGCCACAGGCTAAATTTGACCATAGTATGGCCTAAGTGATGAAAACAGTGGCCATATGCCTTGTTTGGTATGTACTAGCAGGTGGGGAGAGAGCACATACAGGACACAGCACAGTGACACAAAAACAAAATCTCTGGCATTGTTCCTTTATGGATTGTCTTTACTGTTTTACGTTATGTATTTTCTGTATTGTTACTGTATTCATCATCATATGCACCTCTGAACTAATTAATGAGCTCTTTTGGATAATAAGGTTACATTTTATTTGATTTTGGTGTAGTCATACTTATATAAGGATCAGTGGTGATATAGACCAATTTGTGTGCAATAAAAGTTAATTAACTATTTATTGAAGTTAGTAACTTTACTTGCATTTGGAGGCTCATTGTACCACACCTCCATTAAAGAGTAACTTAACATCCGCTGAACATTTTGTTTTTGCTGACCTCGCGGTTTAACTTCTTGCTCTGCTGCAGTGATGTAGAAGTGTAGAACTTCTGGACCCTGTACCATCACTGTTGGGTGTGGTAACAGGTTCTACAGAGCACATTTCTGACTACACCCAACCACACCCATCAGTCAGAGGTAAAACAGACTGAAACTTTAAACCAGACAGGTCAAGACACACTGCTGTTGAGGCTGGTGTCGACTCTCTTTGTGACAGAATAGTTCAACATTTTGCACTCCTGCTTCTTTGCTTTTGTTCAGGGAGTGAGATGTTCAAATGGATATCAATCTCATGCCTGTGTTTTCAATACAGAGCTGGAATCAGGATGTGATTAGCTTAGCATAAAGACTGGAAGCAGGGGGAAACAGCTAGCCTGGCTCTGTTCAAAGTTCAGGATTACATCTGCCAACACATCCTAAGCTCACTGATTAACATGTTGTATCTGATTTGTTTAGCCTGTACACAAACAGAAATAGAAAAATAACAATCCATGGTTTAAGGGGGAGTTCCATGTGCTGGATTTTTTTCTTGATGGATAACAGAACAGCAATACTGAACTTCTGTGCAGCGTCGTTGGATATAGTGCAGGTAGCCAGACAGGTTGCCCGGCCTCTGTACAAACACAATGATACCAACCTCACTGTGACAAGGAGACTTGATAAGCCTCACACAGTCACTGCACCTGGCTGTTATTTATCAAGATATAATTACAGCACATAACTCCCCTAAAACCACAAGTTGTTAGCATTTTTTAATTATTTTTAATTTTTGGACATTTCTGTTTGTGTGCACATTAAACAAATGTGACACAAAATGTTAATTAGTGAGTTTTGAAGGTGTTGGAAGGCACATTTGGAAACCCTAAACTTTGGACAGAGTTAGCCAGGCAAGCTGAGTCCCCCTGTCTTTATGCTAAGCTAGGCTAACCGCATCCTGAATACAGAACTCGGTTCTATTTTTGTACTGCTGTTACGGCTGTATGTGTTTCCCCCGTGCTGTTTGTCCCTTTTCCTTTTCTGTCCTCTCTCACTCTGCCCAGGTGTGCTACATCTTGATTGCTCAATGAGGTGCACCTGGCCTGGGAATGAAGCGTTTTTAAAGCTCCTGTGCCAGCATCTGAGGACAGAGACTTCTGACATGGGGGATAGCTGCTCTTGTTGCCTCCCAGCCTGTAATTTTATGTGGCTGTTGTGTTTTGACTTTGTGCTTTATGGTAGCCTTGATTTTTTGGTTGTTTGTATGTCTTTATGTTAATGAATCCCAAGGTTTTGGTTGTTTTAATGGTGCTTCTCTGTGGTTGATTTGGGTCAGTAATGGAGTGGTTATTTGCTAGGGCTGCCTAAGGGTGGGGTGTAACAACTGGACATCAGATCAAAGATTTTGCTAAAGATGTGCATTTGAGCATTTGGATTCAGGGTGCATTTCCTTTGTTTCAATTTTATAGGGTTTGAATAGACCTAAAGTTTACACCCTCTACATTTATAGTATATTAAAAGGTATAAAATCAGCATCTTGTTTTCGGATGTGCAAAGTAAACCTGCGTGCCTCAGTTTTAGTTGAACTAAGCGAGTGTAAAATGTAGTTAAACCATTTCCACGTGGTGACTACTTCCCAGCACTGCAGACAGCACTGCACTGATAAACATCCAATGTTGTCCTTCCTCCTCCTCCTCCTCCTCTGACCAGCAGATCATGTGTCCTGTGGAATGTGGAGTTTCTTTTTTCCCTTTCCCCCCCCTGCACCTAGAAAATAAACACATGAAACGTGAGGTCTGGGGCCGACTGTTCCAAGTGGTGTGTGTGTGCGTGTTGGAGTGGGGGAGTGGGGGGCGCGCTGTGGAAAGATAGAGAACAGCTGTGACCTATTTTTTCCTCTTCTCTTTCAATAATTCTCTTCTCTTCCCTGAGCCTCTCACAGTTCTCCAGGAGCTTAGAACTTTGCAAAGTGAAGCTCTGGCCTCCACATGGCTTTGTAGAGTCACCACCACCAGCAGAAAAGTCATTAAAAGGTTCCTGGCAGACCTGCACACCTGAACAGAATCACACCTACACACCTTCCTTCAGCATATGGTTGTGAGTGTTTTCTGAAGTGTGCTCCTCCAGCAATTTGAAGGTCCAAGCCATTGTGCGTTATAACTGTCAAACAGCAAGAATCCTCCACATTTATTCACACACACAAATACACATAAAACACACAAATAGGCCTACACACATCTCTACTGCCAGACCCATTCATAGGCCGTCTTTGTCTTACAGCCACATACACATCTGGATTTGCTAGAGCTGCACAATGGAAGGAATGTGCAGTGTGTGTGTGTGTGTGTGTGTGTGTGTGTGTGTGTGTGTTTACAGTCATATTTTTGCATTTGTAACAGGCATGTAAATACACACAAATACAGCATGTGTATGCATGTTATTGTGACTGCTCTGAAAGCCATTCTGTTCTGTTTAAAACTAGCAAAGTACTTCTTCACTTTGTCTTTGCTTTCCATGGAGTTTTATACAGCCATTCATGGTCCCCAGAGGATGAATCCTACTGACTTTAATGATCCTCTGACTTTTTACCTAGCTATTTGTGGTTCAGAGTGAAATATCTCAACAACTATTGGATGGATTGGGTAACTCTGATCCCCTGGCTTTTCTGACTGAATTTATCCGGTCAAATTTTAAATTTCTCCAATGCTTTAGTGCCATTCCCAGCAGCCTCAGCTGTACTTTGTGTGTAGAGCTAATTTGCAAATAAACCAAGATGGTGAATAAGGTAAATATTACACCTGCAGAACATCAACATGTTAACACACTGTGAGCATGTTAGCATGCTAACATTAGCATTTACGTAGACAGATTTTATTGTCTTCAAAGGTGAAATGTGTTTCCACAGTGTGTGCACACTACGCAGCCACGAGGCCATGCCTCCTACAGGTGTTGTTCCCTCACTCCTCTGTTGCATTTCTTAAATATGCTGGCAGAGAGGGTTCTAGCTGAACTTGAGAGTGTAGTTGCACTTTAGGCTCAAAGCACTGCTGTGTCTAAGTACAGCCTCACAGAGGCGCTAGCATTGCTGTAGAGTCTGAGTCTGTTTTTTCTTTTGATAAGACATTTAAGGTGTATGCTTGGCTGCATTTACCTCAGAATAAACACCAGCCACTTCTCTACCTCCTCCGACTCTGCTCTGAGTATATGTTGTGCCTTTTTATTCATTTTATTCTGTTACTCCAATTCCTTTTCGTTTCCCATGAACATGTTTAATGCCTCCTAATGTATTAAAGATTAGACATATAGACTATATTATACTTTTATGAGTGATATTTTGAGTAGCCAAATAGTAAAACTCACTTTACAAGTGGGACCATGTAACCCCTACAGTGAGAGACAAATCATTTTTTTATGCTGTTGGAATTGTGCCATGAATTACACATATGTTTGTCAATTTTAAAAGATCAGTTTGCAAGTCAAGAACGTTGCAGTTTATTCGTAAAACTGCTCAAGTAAAAGACTGTGAAAATACTTAATTAGAAAGACTACACACCCAAAAATTGCGTAAGTGATGCTATGGCTTTCTCTCTCCACGAGCTAGGCAGAGCCACTGAAGCTACGTTGCCTGCGTGTTTTTTACTGGGATGTAGACAGACGTGCAACGGGTCTTGCTCGATCTTTTGCTTCCTGGCCAACCTGGAGTCGCTGGATGAAACACATCAGTTAAGATAACGTTACACTGACAGCCATGTCAGTGTTGGTGTATGTTGTGCGAGACGACAGATGTAGTTCACTGAGCGGTTTCACACAAAACAAAATGGTACTTTACTATCTTTACTAACAAACTTTGTTGACTTGTAAATTTAACTTGTAAATTGACAAACATCATGTGTAATTCATTTGTCTCTTGCTGTTGACTACTGTGCATATTTTTTCCGAAATAAGGTCCCATGGTGATCCACCGAAAGGGGAGGGACTTCGCCTCTCTATATCCAAGCAATTCTATGCAAAATAAGACATTCAGCACCCCCATATATCCCAAATTGAATGATCCTTTGTTTTACAACCACATTTTCCTGCCACTGCGATGATTTGTCGAATATTCTGGGTCTCCCCTACTTCTTAAATTATTTTTTTTCATATTTTGTTACATTTCTGTTATGATTGCAGTTGCAAATGGAACATGGTCTGTTGATAGTGCCATAAATAATTTGCCACAGTGCCAGTGCTATTCTTCAAAGTATAGCTTGTATCCTTAGTTGAATACCACAGCATGCGATGGTCAGTAGGGTTCTACCAAAATTAGACAGCCAGCCAAACTCCTATCACAGATGACACACGAGTCAGGAAATAGCCTTCTAGCTCCAGGTTTAATGAAGACTCAGAGCATGTAAATGATAAGGAGTGAAACTATAAAAGTAAAGAATACAGAATACAGTCAACATCCAGCTTGTATAAGATATGTAAACGTGTATTATACAGCTATCATAAAATATATATATATATATATATATATATAAACATACATATAAATATTACTAGGCTAACATAGTAACATCCGTCCTCAAACAGAATATATTTCAACAGTTAATATAAACACCATTGAAATGCTGGCTACTAAACAGGCTACACCAACTGTGTTATGCTAAATTACACAGCACAAAATGCTAGCTGCTACGCGACAAACTTCTTGAACTTGGCTGTTTATTTACACAGCACCAACTACCATCGTCAATACAAAACACACTTTATATTGTAAGGTGTACTTAA
>LKNJ01006268.1:0-18239 GCA_002120245.1 Maccullochella peelii | reverse complement strand
CGTAGAGACCCATTAGCCTGGATGCCAACATGCTAACCTGGTCTTGATGTTCCAGAGCTGCAGTGCACCCTGGGAGCTTCCCAGCAGCACCTTGTTCAGGTAGGTGCTGGGGTGCATCATGGCCGACAGGTCGAAGGTGGCCGGGTCAAACTGGAGTCGCAGGTAGACATCTGAGACAGAGAGAATAAGGCATGATGGGTAACAGGACAGGTAAAATAAAGAAGCAGGTGAGAGTAAGTGAAGCCCCGCCTCCTCACCCCCTTCCTGAACATCCCACACGATGACATCACCACTGCTGTCAGCAGAGATCAGCTGATCACCCAGAGGAAGCAGCAGACGCACTTCCTGTTTGTGTCCATGGTAATGCATCACCACCTGTACGGAGAGCAAACTGGGTCAAAATACTCTGTTTATAACAGAAAATATGAAATTAACTTACAGATAAAATAACCAATAAAAACAAAATGGAAGCAAACACAAAAAAAAAAAAACTATTTCAAAACCACGATTATAAAATTCTTAAAAATAAAATCTGAGAAAAAGTATTTTTTCAATAAAAATAAAGAAAGGCTTTTAGACTTTTTAAAAAAATATTTTTTTAGCCTGTTTGTCTCTAATTTCTCAAAATTTAAAAAAAGACTTTATTTGAAGAAAATATGAAAAACTTTTAAAAAGTTACAGATCGAAGACATTAAACATACCATCAAATGAAAATGAATATATAAAATGGACGCAAAAAGATGTTTGTAAATATTTTTAAATAAAGTTTTCTGACCTCTTTGTTCCTGGCGAAGGCGCTGATGAGTCGTCCGGCGGCGGCGAACACCAACATCCTGTCTGCTGCCACGCAGCTGATGTCATCTGATAGGCTGTTACCTAGGCAACCATCACATTACATCACAACACAGCAGCCAATCAGAGAGCAGAACTCTCAGCAGCATTAGAGTGAATTCAGTTTAAAAATACTTAATTCTACTCACTGACAGCAACGATCCCCAACCTGTTCACCTGAAAGTAATCAATACATCAATTAATCAATACATTGATCGACTCATCAGCCAACATGCCGATCTCTGACATGAACTGTGTAAATGTAGAAGAATCACTGCAGTAAATGACAGCTGAACTAAACTCCTGCATTCAGAACTTCATTCAGAAATCACTGAATTATTCTGTGCAAACAGCAGTGAGACCTTTGGACCTCCTCCTGGGCCTCCTCCTGGGCCACCAGGACCACCAGGACCAGCAGGACTCAGTGGTACAGGTTCAGGACAGTCAGTAGATCAGCCTGCTGATCTACAGGGGGGTCTTTACAAACTACTGATCTGCGATCAATCTGGGATCACTCTGTCACCAGCTGATCTCAGACTGTCAAACAGGTGAGGAGTGAGACAGACTGGTGAGGAGTGAGACAGACTGGTGAGGAGTGAGACAGACTGGTGAGGATTAAGACAGACTGGTGAGGATTAAGACAGACAGGTGAGAAGTGAAAGACACTGGTAGACAGGTGAGGAGAAAGACTGGTGAAGAGTGAGACAGACAGGTGAAGAGAGAGAGACTTGTGAGGATAGACAGACGGGTGAGGAGTGACAGACAGGTGTAGTTTTCAGCTGCAGAGGAAATGTTTTGTTTGACTTCTTCAAACAGAGAAGACTTCCGGTCATATTCACAGACTAAATTGATCCGGATCAATTCCTGCACAGGATCAGCTGATCTGAACATGTTGACAGTCTGTACGTGAGCCGTTAGAGGACAAACATGTGTACAACATTTCATATTTTGACAAACGTCTCTCTCGGCGTGTGAAGATATAAACTTTCTTACATTGTACGTGTGGAAACATTTACCGACCGCCGTCACCACGTAAAACTCCCGGTGCTTCTTGTGGTACCGGAGCGCGTGCGGCACGTGGTTGGAATAAAGTCCCAGAACCCGGAAACCGGAGAACAAAGAACTCCCGCCGCCCGGCATGTCCGGTAACTACGGAGGATTTTACCGGATAAAACCCGAAAACTAACAAACAAACAGACACACCGGAGAAACGGAGCTGTACCGAGAGAGAAAACACATGGAGGAGGGCCGAGGAACAGGGTCCGACTGGAAACAACGAACACCGACAGGAGGGTTCCGCTCTGACATGGAAATCTGGTTCCGACTGTTCAAACTGAGGTTAGAGCAGGAAAAGAAGAGAGAAAAAAATAAAATATATATTAAGGAAAAAAATCAAAGCACAGAAAATAAAACTGATAAATTAAGATTTTAATAAATGAAATAAGACTAGGATTTAGAATAATTTCAACAAGGGTAAAACAGTATTTAAAAAAACCTAAGAAACACAATTAAAAATGAAAACGAATTCAAATAAAGATACTACTAATAAATAAGGTGATAAGTATATACAATTAAAAAAGAGACAATAAACAGAAAATAATAAATAAAACTAATAATAAATGTAATACATTCAAAATAATAAAACAAATAACAAAAATAACAATCCGATAATGCAGTCTGGAATAACAATTTTACACAAAATGTCATAAGCAAAAACTTGTAATTAAATATTAAGTGTAAGTAAAAGAATAAACACAAACATGATTAAAAAATGCATCATGTTTTTCTATTAATTTTTCATGACGTAAACAAACATTTCATTTTGATTTACTTATTAAAAATCATAAAACTCATACGATATATGAAATCATTAGAAACCTTAGTAAACTGCTTATTTACAGTATTTTCACAAAGCAAATTAAACGGAAACTGAGGCAGCTTTTTAGTGCTAAACATTTCAATTTATTATTTATTAAAACAATGAGTAATTAGGTGTTTGTGTGTGTGTATAGTCACATATATTAGTATTAAGTAACTTATATTTGTTGGTTATGTTGAATTGAACACACAGCATCGTCTCCACACAGAGCTGATTTTATTTCAGATGAAATCTGAAGAAGAAAACTTAACAGAGTTCAGAGATTTTATTTTTCAACATGTGACATTTACAACAAAAATGCAACAAAATATAAACAAGTGCAGACTCAGTGATTTAAAAACACTTCAGTTGAATGTTTTTAGATGTGAATTTAATTCTTGTCCAAACATTTATTTTGAATAATCGACACCAAATTCATTTAACTGATTAATTTATTCTTCGCTCATTTGATTTGAATATTGATTTAAATATTTATTAATCACATCATTTAATCTAAATCTACATTTATTTTAACACAGAACTTTTTTTTCATTTTTACAACTTTATACAAATAAAAGGTGGCTTCACATCCCGAAAGGTTTCTTTAATTCACTGTTGGCCAACCATGTTTGACTTTTCTCTGAAGGTATTAATGTATATCAGAACTTATAAACATGCTGATCAATATACACATACTGATCAGCAGCTGGAGATACATGTGGACTGTAGGCAACCAATCAGCTTTCAGTATTTAAACACAAACAGAATATTTTTAACACAAGTTCATGCTGGAACAGGAAGTGACACTGCGTTTCCATGGCAACACACAACCTACACATTTTGTTTATAGGCAGGAATGACAAACTTTCAGAATCAACACGTAAATCCAACCTGGGGGTGTTGAAAGGACTATTTTTTCTGTTTTGATGGCGCTAACAGTTTCCCCCTGCTTCCAGTCTTTGTGCTAAGCTAGGCTAAACAGGACCTGGCGCTTCCTACTGAAGAAAATTTGGTGTGACTGCTGGAAAAACTGGGAAGGACCGAAGGATTGAAGTAATGAAGAATGTGTTCGCACTGAAAGGAGCTGAAGTGTAGAGAAAGGATCTGAGTTTTTTTTTTTAGTTGAAACGAGGGTGAAACATCAGTTAAAGTCGCTGAACTATAAGAACTAAAAGGAGCTGGAGAGAATTAAAAGGAGTTGAAGTGTGAGTTGGTTCCTGGTGGTTGCTAGGTCGGTAATAGGTGGTTGTTAGGGTGTTCCTGTTGGTTGCTATGTAGTTTTGGGAGGCTGCTATGTCAGTACCAAGTGCCTGCAAGGACATTTCAGTTGGTTGCTATGGCATTTCTAAGTGGTTGCTAGGTGTTTTCTGTGATGTTCCCTGCGGTTGTTACGTAGGTAATAGGTGGTTGCTAAGCAGTTGTCAGGATGTTTGTATGTAAAGTCCTGTAAACATGTCAACAGTCACATAATCACTTCTCTCTGAAGTTTTACTTTTTGGACAAATTAAAAGGGTTTTCTCTGTTTTCTAACCTCACATCTTTCTGCTTTATTAATATTTTATTATTTTGGTGTTGTTGTTTCTGTTACCACCAATCAGCTGTCACGTTCAGCCACCACGACAAAACACATATATGCTGTTTTTATCGTTTGGACGAGAGAAGCTTTTTCTCGTTAAAACAAAGCATCACATCATCTTTTCTCGCTGAAAAGAGAGTGAGAAAATGTTTTGTCGTCATGGCGACAGCAATAATCTGTCGTGCTCAGCAGAGATGAATCGCTGGATGAGATGTGGGAACAGCTGACCTCTGTACAGGAAGTGATGCTGCGTCTCCATGGTAACGCTTCTAGCTGGCCCTCCCCTCCAGCAGCACCAGCCTCAGCAGAGTCCTGGCTGCAGCCAGCAGTGCTCCGTGCAGCGCGTACTGCGCTGCCAGCGCTCCGAAGCCACGGTAAAACCCGGCCACGCCCTCCTTGCGACGGATGGAGTGGAGGCAGTCGGAGAAGCCGTCGTACTGTGTGTTGACGGGCAGGACCAGAGGGCTGCCGCCGTTTCCTACGGCGACCACGCCATCGGTGGCGTCAATGATGGTGCGCGTGCCCTGCAGGCCAAGGCGGTGCAGTGCCGTCTCCAGAGGAAACAGCATGATGTCAGCCACCAGATACCCCGCCCACGCTGCCGCCAGCTCGGGGAAGTAGGCGTCCAGCGGGTTGGACGGGTCCGCCCGCTGTTTCCTGCCCCGCTGGTGCAGCCACAGCGCCGCCTTCTGGACAGAGGCGGCAATGGCGTATCGCAGGACGGCGTGCAGCGCAGCAGGAAGCAGCAGCGAGCCAAGGGGAAGCAGACGACGGCTGTGTGGAGCTCCGACGCCCAACAACCGAGTCAAACCTTCACGGACACAATCCAGCAGACCGGAGGACGAGTCGTCACGGACGATCTCACTCTGTGGAGACATGAGAGGAAGCATCAACACAAAGGCCCTTTAGCAGCTGCTCTGGAGCTTTCGACAGAAGAGATGAAACATTGACTTTTTGTATCAATGACAACGTGTATATAAAGTTTCTCCAATACAGGCAGGGGTGCATACATTCCTGGTGCCTGTTATATAATGTACATTTCCATCACTTTCTCTGGAACACATCGAAAACAATAAACTCAGAACACGAGCAGCATTTGTTCTACTGAGAGAAGAAGCAGCTGGCTCATTTACTGAAATGCTGATTCATGTCTGTTGTCCTGAATGAAAAGTAGTTCAGAAACAATATGAGCCTTTGTGGGCTCCATACAAACGTTTCTGATAAAAAGGAATAATAATAATAATAATAATAATAATAATAATAATAATAATAATTAAAGCTGCAAGCAGCAACGAACGGGCCCTCGTACCTTCCCGCATGTCAGGCGGGACACAGATGTCAACTGTGGACCACACAACATAAATTTCATGGAAATCGAATGATGTTTATGTCACACCAGGCTTAATGCGTTTGAAGGCTAAAAGTAATTAGGGGGCACTATAGAACCGATGTGCCAGACCCAAGCCCAATTGTGATCTGATTATATCTGTAGGAGGAGTTTGTCAAAGTACGACCCCTGGAAATGGCAAAAATGGCCTAAATGTTCAAAGGACAGGATACACATGCCTACAAAATTTGGTACATCTAGGTGAAACAGAAAGAGGGGTTGTTTTGAAAACTGTAGGGGGCGCTATTTTTTTATTATATATAATTATTATTAGGGCCCTGGCACTTTCATGCTCGGGCCCTAATAATAATAATAAAAGCAGCTAAAACCAGAAAGAGGAATAAAGCTTCTGTCCTAATGTTCATAAAAACATTTTAAAGTGGTGTCTAATCAATAATCAATAGTGACCTGGACGGTCTCGATGAGGCTGGCGCAGTAAAATGGAAGAGCCACCACAGCTGTTAACCTGCGGGCGAGAGACATAGACACAGAGTGAGAGAGATTAAATATACAGAAATGTAAAGCAGGTTCTGCATAAGGATTCAGATCACATGGTGATCTGCTGTTTGCTCTTTTATTCAGTAGAAGAAGAAGTGAATTAAATCAACCAGTAGAAGAAGAAGTGAACTGACCCTTTAAGCAGTAAATGTCCAGCCAGCTGTTTCCAGCTCCACCTGTGAGGAAGCTCCCTGCAGACAGAAAACACTCTGGAGTACTGCAGTAATACTACAGCAATACTGCTACTGAAGAACTACGGGAACACTACTGAAGAACTACGGGAACACTACTGAAGAACTACGGGAACACTACTGAAGAACTACGGGAACACTACAGTAGCGTACGTAGAGTGGGTGGTTACCGTGGTAATGGTGTCAGCTCGCTGATGATGCCCTCGGCTCCCAGCGTGACACCGTGAACGATGAAGGTGCTGCCCATCCCCTTCCACAGAGCCTTTGGACCCTGAACAACACCAACACCATGTTATTGATACCTGATCGCACAGATTCATTAATCAATACCAGATTATTACACATATAAACATATTTATATTCATTAATTACAGTTCATAGTTTGAATAAGTAAAAACCTATTTATATTTTATATTTAATATTAATATCAAATATGTACATCTACACTCTTACATAAAACATTTTTCAATATTCATATTTAAAATATTTTTATTCCTTTAATATTCTTAAATATTTAAAAAAAATTGTGCGATTACATATAATATTAAATATATGATTTAATATGTTATTGAATATATGATTCAATATAATATTACACTGAATATTTCATATTTTGTTGAATAGAAGATTAAATATATAACCTGAGCTTTGGTGATAGTGTACATGACGGCGATGGCACTGAACGGAGTCAGGTGGTAACAGCGGGCGTGGTAGTTCACCTGACACAAACAGCCAATCAGAGAGCAGCAGGGGGAACAAACAGGGTTACGTAGATTGATTTTACTTTAAAGATGAAACGTTGATGATTTCTAAACAAAATAACATAAATGATGATTCAATCAAAATACTATCAGGAACACAAAGTTGTAAATATATTAATATATATTATAATTTAAAATATAATAATGTACATTAGTTTATGTCTTAACAACATTACACTTTAAAAAGGAGCAAATGCTTCGTGGATTAGTCAGATTACTGCAGTCAGATCTTTCATTTCCACATTTTTTAAATGAAGTAGAAAAGAAAACATCTCGGGTTCTTTAAAGTATGTTGTTAATATTTCTACACAAGTTTAATAATGAATACATATATCATATAACAATTAACAGAGACAATAATTCATATTCAGTGTTTTACACAGAAACACATTTGAATTCCTCTCAGTGACACACAGAGAGCCAATAAGGAGGAGATCAGTAGTTATTGATCAGGTATTGATAAGAAGGTGAGCTAATACCTGACACTGTCTGCGGAAGACGATACAGGGGTGAGCGAGGACGTTCTCAGTGAACAGACTGCAGACAGACAGACAGACAGACAGGTCTATTCAGTGACCTTTATTTTGACAATCGTTCTGTTCAATTTCTATCCCTGAGTATTGTCTGTCAGGTTCAGCAGACTTCAGTTTGGGACAGATGTTAATGATGATTGACAGATCTACCCTGTTAGATTAGATGCTGTCAGACTCATAATAAATCATTTATTATATGATTATGACTACAATGATAATATTAATAAGAAACTATTTCCAACCTGACGAGTCCGATTCCAAAGCCTGCAAATCGATTCAGCTGCTCTGCAATGACAAGAAAAAAATCATCATTAATACGACTCTAAAGACAAGAACACAAACTTATTCATTTAAACTTGAATTCCTGTTTTGAATTTTTCTTCTTTCATTTTTGTGTGATGATTCTAAACAGGGCGTGACATTGCTTTACTTTAAAATGGGTGAGAAGTTGAAGAGAATAATATGAAAGTTTGTTCCCACCAGGACGAGAAAAAAACTGATGAAAAAATAAAATTGTGCTAATTAGCAGGCTACCTAGCAAACAATTAGCCTGCTGCATTGAGTTCCTGCTCTGTCATTAGCCTGCTGGCTAACCACCAGTGAGTCTGTTAGCTAAATAGATCTTTACTTACTATCGCTTACCATCTATTCTATATGATTAGTCTGTAAGCTAAAGACCAGTTAGCGTGATGTCTCCTTTCAGTGTTTCTTGTTGACATTAGCCTGCTAGCTGATTAACATTTCTACCTTGACATAACGTATAGAGACTCCCGTCCGTTAGCTATGTAGCTGTTAGCTTGTTCCATTCACTTCCCGTTCTATCGTTAGCCTGAGAGCTAACTTACCATGCCACCCTGACATAAACAGTAACTTTAGCTAGCCATCCTCCGACCCTCCACATCGACCTACCAGCAGGCGGTATGCCCGGCTGCGGAGCATCCCAGCCGGCTGCGGCTCCGGGACCTCCGGGCTCTCCCAGCGGCTCGTCGTAGTGAGGTGTCCGCTCTCCATGGTGCAGGTTACGGCTACCGGGGATGTCCGGTGGCGTGGTAACCCAGTGGTGGTGCTGCTGCTCCGCGGGGCCCCCGGCGCTTCTGACCGGGTAGCTCGCTCCGTACAGCGGGTCGTCGCGGCCGCGGTAGCCGAGCCCGTCGAAGCTGTCCGGCCGCCTGGAGGCCATCACTGGTCGGTGCGGGGACAAACTGCGGGAGGACCGTGACTGAGATCCGATTAACGGATATCACAGGTTAACAGAACACATTCACGTCCCGGTAAAATAACGGGAGAAATGATTTAAAGGAGGAATATTCGTCCCTGATTGATTTGACCCGTAGCAAAACATCCACCTGTCAACTGATCACCCGGAAGTTCTTCTTCTTTATTTCCGGGAGCCTGGAGGTGTGACGGCTCATTACTGCCCCCACAGGTCAACAGAGGACTGACAGTTTGTTTCATGTCGACATATAGTATATATAAATAGTGTAGTTCAGTCTGTGCTTCCTGTCTGCATATTCACTCCAGTTTGTCTCTTTTTTACTTTAATTACAAAACTGTGTAACAACAATAACAGGAATATGGAGGAGGTTCAAGAGAAAATAAAGAATGAAACAAAAAGTAAGAAAACAATAATTAGTTCAGAAGATCACATGATGACAGTATGATGTCTTTAAGGCTTTGGTCTGAGTGCAGAATGGTTTGAATGTACTGTTGCATTTAATTTATGAACATTTTAACAGGTTTTCTGCTATAAAATGTATTTTTGTGAATGTGAAACTTTGCTAAGATGATAAAAATATTTAAAATAAAATACAGACAAAACCAAACAGCACATCCTTAAATGAGTCATGAAAATGAACAAAATGTTCCAACAGATACATCTGGAGAAACAAAGTGTAAAGACTGTTTTATCATCAGTGGAGTCTGAAACAGATTTTTCTCCACAAACATTTGAGACATCAGATGATGTTTGCAAAACCCAGCAGGTTTAATGTCAGTTATCTATCTTGCTGCAATTATTATTATTTATCTATAACTATCTGGAGTTCACTTTCTCCATAAAGACGAGCTGACAAAGACTTTCTTCATAAACTTTATTCTGGTTTTTTTTCAATGATTCCAGCATTCATGACAATTAAAACATTTTAATATTCAGGTAAATCAGTTTCCTTCAGACAGTTTTCATCATAAAGCCTCAACTTCATCAACAGCATCGACTGAGACGATCAGATTCACACTGAGAGGAAATTTAACCTGATAAAAGGCTGACAGGACATGGACAAAAGTCTGTGGACATCTAATAACTCACTGCATTGCCAAAGATATGCAGACACCTGATCAAAGCAAAGTCAGTACACAGTGTAGATGCAGTTTATTTCAATGTCATTTATCCTGCAATCTGTCCCCACAATCTGATTGGTCCACTGAGTAAACTCCGCCCACCTCTCAGTGTGAATCGTAAAAAAAACCCAGCAACAACAACAACAAAAAAAATCACAATTAATCACAATGACATCTATGGAAGTCAAATTCAGCCAGAAAAACAGGATCATTAAAGTTAGGAACCAGTCAAAAGTTTGTTTTTTATTTTTGGTCACACCTAACAGATGATCTTTTCTCTGGCGTTCTCTGGCCTCCATTAACAACACGTTTCTTCTCAGACTCAGAAAACTACAAAAGTAAAGAGATGACAGTTTTCAAGTTGTACAAAAGTGAAACCAGCAGAGCCTCCATGTTCACAGACAAGCTGATGCTGAACAGCAGCACCTAGAAATCAAACTGGCCTCCAGTCAGGAGCACATCACGACGTTTGTCAGCCACGTTAAGGCAGCAGGTTTAAGGCCGACGGGGAAAAATGGGTGTTTAAAAACTTATTCACGAACTTCATCCTTCGTTAAAGTGATCTCAAAATATAAATTTCATGATTTTATTTTAAAAGAAAACTGGGGAAATGTGTTTTATACTTAAAATCAAAGTATCTGAATCAATCTAAAACATGTTCTGAACAACATATTTATTTTTAAACTTTTGAAAATCATTTTCAAAATTTATACTTTTTGGGAAATGTCATTGAGCAAATTTTTTCCTCAAAATACAAATTGGCTGATCAATTTAACAAGTGGCTCGATGCTTACTGGAGATTACTTTTTATTTTTAAAGAACAACATGTAAACAGCCATATTTTATACTTTCAGTGAAATCAAACAATCTCAATGAAAAGTTAGAGGATGTTTTTGACTATTTAAAATGTTTGGAAAATTAGTTGGCTGATAAATTGAAGAAGTGGCTCTTTGGCTGGATTCATGCAGCTGATTTTTATTTAAGAAGAACAATGTAGAAAAGGTTTGTGTTTGTTGACAAAAACTAAAAAAACAAACAAAAAGAAGAAAAAAAATCAAAAATGTTATTTTTAATAATTTCATTTAAAATCAAAAAAATGTAAATGAAAACTTTTGTGAATCATCTATTCTCTAATATATTATCTTGTAAATAAATGTTTAAATACTGTTTTATGATTGGTGGATCTTCTAACGAGCTACTAACAATGCTAACTAAGAGAATAAGTGTGTATGTAAGCTACGTATGCTAACATTTTGGCTAGTAGCAGCTAGCACTAACCTTCCAGTTGTCATGGCACTAAAAAGGAAATGAGACAGTATGACGTGATTTGGCCAATCAGAAACTTCTGAGGTGAGCCGAGCTGTGATTGGTCAGCTCGTCCACCAGCAGGAGTTCTCAGAAAACAAATTAACTTGATATTTATGGCAAAAAACACAACAATAAGTGTTTGTCGTTTTCTGCAAAACGAGAATTTATTAATCGCTAACTACAGACGTTAGGTGCATGTTAACCTATGACAAGGTGTTACCATGGTTACCGAGTAACATTTGTAATTTAGTGTCTCGTTTTATGCTCCAACTCAATTTGTAGTTCCAGATTGGCTAAAAGAGTCGAAGTGTTTGTTAGCGTTTTATCGATTGTGGTCAGCAAAAATCAATTCTCCCGATCGGACGCTAACTACCACGCGGCCTAATGGCAGTGCTCGGTGATGTCAACGACCACCGCCTTCCGCCAACTGAACAGGAAGTAGCCCATGCCGGCGCCGGCTGCCACGGCAATGCAGAGGTAAGCATTGTAGGTCATGAAGACGAGCATCAGGATGTAGCTGACAACCACCTGAATGATGTGCAACAGGGTCTGCAGGAAGTGGGCGGGGCTTAGCATCCGTTGCCTTTGAAGACAAGAGGAGGCGATTAGCATTAGCATTTTACATAATGTTGCTCTTTACATGATGTTAGTGTTAGCATTACTTTTAGCATTAGCACATTTTGGCAACATTTAACTTTAACTCCACATACTGATCATGTATAATGACTATATAAAGATGTAATAAACAGTTTATTGATAATGTAGAATCAGTATAAACCGTTAATAACAGGCTATAATGTAGCTGTAAGTGTTTGTTAACTGTAACTCCTCCTGCAGACAGAAGTGTTGTCTGCTGTATAAACAGATACTGAATGATAAAACAGCTGTAATATTAAATGTTATATGTAATAACAAATACTGAACATTAATTAACACCTAAACATCCTTATATCTGCTTACAGGTACATTATAGTCTGTTATTAACCATTTATTACATGTTTATATATTGATAATAAATTATCAACAGGGGGACTTAAAGTAAAGTCTCACCAGAATTTTAATACAGAGTTATAGCACTGGTAGCATTAGCAATTTCAATAGTTGTTTAACTGCTATTAGTGTTAGCATTAGCATGAATACACTTAAGTTCATTTTAACATTAGCATTATAGCTATAAAAAGAAATATAGTTTAAAATGTGGGACTCTTGTAAATATTGCTAACCGTTATTGCTAACAGTAATCAAGCTAAGAATTGTATTGTATTGTAAGCTTAAATTAATGTAGTGTTCGTAGCAATGTTAGCATTAGTTATCATTGTTTTGTTGGTATTAGCATTGCAACATGTTTACACATACCAGCTGTTGCCATTACGCCACCTTGGAATTATAAGGTTCCATCTGCTTTCTGAGCGGTTTTGAGATATTGAGCTTCAAAGATTTTGCGTTCCCAATAGCGATAGGGATAGAACCTTTTTGTTTTCTTAGTAAAAAGTCCAAAAATGCATACAACTTAAAATAACACCTCACATAATGTTAATAGGTTGTCACAGAATAAGAATATGTGAATAACTCAATTTTGACAAAAATGTCAGATGGAACCTTATAATTCCAAGGTGACGATTAGCATCTTATCTAACGTAGCATGTTTAAATTCAGGAAGCTGAAATGCACTTAACAGAGTTAGTGTTAGCATTATCGTTCACATCTTCTCTCTACAGACATTTAATCAGCCACAATTGTGCTATAGTTAATGTTAGCATCAGCCTCAGCATTAGCCTCAGTTTTAGCATGTTTAGTTGCCTCCTCCAGCAGGCCTCCAAACACAGGGAATCCAGTGTAGTTTAACAAAGCAGAGCGCCACCTAGAGGGCGCGACACCTCAACAGAAGAAACCGTACAGAAGCAGAAAGTCCTCAGGTCTGTGTGACGCTGATCAGAATTATTTTCCCTTTTAAAATCTTTGACAATTGAATTGAACTTTTTGAAGTTAGATTTCATAGAACAGGAAGCTGCAGAACGATGTCGTCCGTCAACACATGGAGGGAAAACAAAGAACTACCTTCTGTTTTTTATTTTCCATTTCTCAGTCAAACAATCCAAAGTCTTGATTTTTACACGGATGGACAAATAATTAAATCCTTGCGTTTTCTAGGATTCAGCTTTCCGATTCTCTGTTGTTGATATTGAAATAGAAAATGAAGGTGACACAGACCTCAGTTTGTCTACAAACTATAAACATGTTCTCCATTTCAGGAAACTGAAACTTTCCCCTGCAGTTAGGATGATAATTATTAATGTCAAAGATTCATAAAGACTTCCTGTGGTGGAAGTGCTGAGATGCTCCAATCAGAATCTGCTGATGCTCATTAATTATTCAAAGTGTATCAAACATCTGTTTTGGCCCTGAACAGTCTGATCAGAGCACCTCAAACAGAGCAGGTAAAGAACCAGGACCAGAACAAGAACCAGAGCCAGAGTCAGGATCAGGACCTGAACTCTACAGTTACCTGGGAGATAGTCTTGAGGAGCGGGACTTTAGTCCAACAGGTAGCTCCGCCCCCTCCAAACACTGACTGTCAATCACTGAGCTGACAGCGAACACATGACATTTACATCACATGACTGATGATCACAGCTGACAAAGAGTATGTCTGTATCATGGACGCATTGATAAACGCATTAACAGACGCATTAATAGACGTATTGATAGACGCATTAATAGACGTATTGATAGACGCATTAATAGACGTATTGATAGACGCATTAATAGACTAAATGAATAGAATAAATGTAACTAGAAACGAAGCGCCTCAGTAGCTGCATGGTCACAGCGCATGCTGCATAACAGCAACGTCTCTGGTTCGACCAAATTTAATTAGGTTCATTTTTATAATGTTAAATATAGTGTGTGTGTGTGTGTGTGTGGTTTATATTTAATTTGTTTTTATTTGTAGTCCAGTCGTTTTTACAGAAATGATCGACAATCAATTTTGAAACCATGAATATTGAATTGAATTATTATATTATCATTTCTAATATTTTATACTTTTCTAATGATTAATTTTTGTTAAATATAAAGATTTCTGTGAAAGGTGTTTAATTAATGCAGCTTTCACATTTTCATTTGATTTCTAATATAATTTTAAATGAGTTTGAAACTTTTTAAACAAACATTTTAAATCATTTATATTATTTTTAATTTAATGTCTTGTTTTGGTAAAAATATAATAATATAATTTATATTTTTGCTTATGATGTTTATTTTAATATTAAAATAATGTACTTCTAAACATTTGTCTATTACTTTTTTAAATCTAAATCAGAAATCGTCCAGTTTTATATTAATTTGATTACTTAAAGCATAATTATTATGTTATTATAAATAATTACATGTTTATACTTTTTGAATGATATACTTGAAAATTGTTGTTAAAAATACACATTTTATATATCTGCAGTGCATCTTCAACTGTTCACAAAACACTTAAAACGTAGAACGTGGGATGGAAATTTAAATTCATTAAGAAAACGTTCATTTGTAGCAGAACCCAGAATTCACCTTACTGGTTATTAGTCAACATCAGCATCTCCATCACTTCCTGTTGTGTAAGTATTGTTGTTAGCATTAGCATTAGCTACCTACCCGACCGTCTTGTGCGTCTCCATCAGCACCGTCCCATCAGCCCCGGGGAGCGGCATGGAGTTGTAGCGGACGCTGACCTGACTGCGACGCAGCAGCACCTCACGACCCATCTTTAACCCCTCGTACAGGACGGCCAATATGAAAACACATATACACGCTCCGACCATCGCTGATTGGACGAGAGGAGGAGAAGGGAGGGGTTAATGTTGACACAGAAAGAGAGAGAGGGAACAACTGAATGGGACACAAAAATACATAAAACAAAATGTGAGTAAAGAGAACTTTAAAAGTGTAAATATAAGATATAAAGCTGTGCTGACCTCCAGGTGAGTTGATGAGCAGGCCGGTGAACAGCAGCTCCACGTTGTTGTAGCCAAAGTAGAAGGTCATCGCCTAGGCAACCACAACATTAGCATGTTAGCTCCACACTGTATGTGGCTATCTCATACTAGCATGTTAACATCACATGTATTGTCTTTATTATGTAGGAGTTAGCCATGATGCTATTGTCATATTTGCATTTAGTAGCACGGAGCAGCGATAAGCCCCGCCCCTCACCATCCCCCCATGTCCTTCGAGGTTCCCATCGTGCCCTCCTCCTCCTCCTCCATGGTCGTGTCCACTGGTGGGGGGTGGGGTCATGGTGTCATGGTGGTGGTGGGTGTGGTCCACCCCCATGGTGCTGTGGTTCATGTGGTCCATGTGGTCCATGTGGTTCATGTGGTCCATGTGGTTCATGGCTGCAGGGGAACGAAACAAGTTCATATTCATGAATTTAATCAGTTAGTCTTCTATGTGGGGGGAAATCCTGCTCTAAGTTTTGAAACTACAGTTCCCATTATGCATTTTTTTTTGGGGGGGGGGGTAAACAGGAAGCCTATATTTTTTCAGCCTGTATTAGTTTTATCACAGGATTGTGGACAGTTGGAGATTTCACCTTCTCTTATCTCTGATGTCCATCCAGAACAAATGTCCAGAAAGAACAAAGAGGCTGCAGAAGTTGCCTGAGAATTTCCTGATTTTAACTTTTCTTCAGTATCACAGTAATCCAGTGATAGTTGTCTGTACATCCATGGATACACTGCAAACAGGAGCTGCTGACAGCTCGTTCAGCTCACTGCTGATGGACACACACTGACTACATGTGAACTAATATAAGCAAAAAAAAGCACATCCGATGAGCTGTTACAGGGTCTTGCTCTCTTTATGGCTTTAAATGTTTTCTGTCGTCTTATTGGTTCGAAAACAGGCCGATATGTTGCTGTTAGCATGTTAGCATCTATCAGATTACTACAATTTCACACAAAAGTCAGATTTCACTCCGAGCTGATAAAAAGCAGCAGAAGAAAGAAACTTTAAAACACGACAGGAGGACCAGCCGGTCCACAGACAGACAGGAGGTCACTGTGACTGCAATTATTACAACAGGTGATGTTAAAATCAGCACCCCCCCCCCCTACACACAGAAACACAGGACCTGCAGAACCTGTTACAGCTGGACTCAGGTGTGTTTGACCTGCTGAAATCATAAAGTGAAAACTGAGCACACTCTCTCTCTTACCTTAGTGACACCTCTTCATTCACAATGATGCCGACTCCAGCAGAGAGAGAGACACACTGAACACTGATGACTCTGATGACCGTAACCGCGGTAACAGCCTGACATCACTGAGCAGACGCCCTGCTGTAATCTGATTGGCTCTTAGGCCCCGAGGCTAGAGGAGGCAGAATGAGCCAATCACAGTGCTCCGAGGTGCCATCTGCTATCAGTCAATTAGATCAAAGCAACATTTACAGGAAGGTCAGTGGTCGCCGTCTGCAACATTTACTTCCTGTTTTCTATTTGCATGAGTCAGCATGAACCGACCGACCGACCGACCACTTGTACAGCTATCTTTGTGAGAACCAATTTGAGTGAAGACAGTTTTGGGAAGTGAGGACATTTTGGCCAGTCTTCACTTCCAGACAGACCTTCAAAGGGATGTTTGAGGGTTCAGACCTGGTTACAAGGTTCAGGTTAGAATCAGGTTTAGGTTAGGGTGTGGGTGTCTCCTTCTCATTAAGCTCTTTGAAATGTGAGATTACAGACAGAGACAGACAGAGAGAGAGACAAAGAGAGAGACAGATCCAGAGAGACAGACAGAGGGTACATCTCAAGTCTCTAATTTGACATCTCCTCGCTTGAAAAGGAAGTTGTTCTGCTCCGCCATCTTGAAGGCCGTCTCAAAGCTCTTATTTCTGCTTTGAGGAGCGAGGGGGGATCTCTGAAGAGCCATGAGAAAGGACACGAGTGCAGCCTTCATGGAAGTCTTTTACCGGCTGACACACCCCCTTATTGGATATCAGTTATTGATTGGACGCTGCAGCTGATAGGACTGATCGGATACATCACAACAATCACTGTGTGGAGTGAAGACAGCTAACAGATTAAACTCAAGTGTAGCCTATCACTCCCAAGTTTTATGTTTAATTTGCATTGATTTATTTGAATCGGTGTTATTTTTAGGTCTGAACAACAAAATAACCAGAAACAACTTTCTTCATTTATTGTTAATATTTTTTTTTCATGATCTGTTATTTCCCTCATTAACTTTTATTATGGATACAGTTCAAGTAAGAGAGAGTAGGACAGTCTGTCAGCAAGAAACACTTTTCACATCATTTATCGACATTTCCATTCAGTCATGTGAGGCTGATGATTCCTGAGCGTCGGGTTTGATATGAGTTACATCATTTCAATTTAACCTGAAACATTTAGCGTAATACATATTTTCAAATGTTCAAAAGACACTATAATCATATCCTGGGTTATTCCATAATGAATTCACAATCAGAATTTCAATAAATATAGATGCAAATAATGAATAAATAATATAAAGGCAGGACACAGTATAAATACAGACTGCAGATTGTTCACGCGCAGGTGTTTGTTAAACAGGTAACAGGCTACAGAGAGGAAACAGTGATAACTGGCCTTTATTGGTATTGGCACACTGCACAGACACAAACTCCATCAAAAGTCTCTACAGCTGTGAACCCGACTGACAGCTGATCCAGCTGTGATCAGCTGCCGCCGTCATCAGAAACACACGTTGCTTCAAGTGACAAGTAAAGGACGTCTCATTTCTCTATAAGCAGATATCCTCGTTTCTTCTCTCCTCGCGTGGAAAGGACGCAAGTGAAGGAAACATGGATGCAATTAAGAGACTTGAGATGTACCCACAGACAGACAAAGAGAGAGAGAGAGAGAGGGGGGAGTGTAAAACAGCCAATAAAAACTGATAGCAGGACGTCAGCCTATCAAACACTGGCACAGA
>LKNJ01006267.1:0-19927 GCA_002120245.1 Maccullochella peelii | reverse complement strand
ATGTGTTCTTATTCTTATATTCTTGTGTCTCTTTGTGTTTTTTATGTCGTTTAAGATACTGGATGCCTACATTTCCCTTGGGATCAATAAAGTATCTATCCATCTATCTATATTGATTAAGACAGGAGCGTATCTGTTCTGTCTACGTTCCTGCAGCCACGTGTCATGAAGCACATAATGTTCACAATGAAAAAGAAAAAGAAATGACAAATTAAGTTCATTCTAAATAAACTTGCAAGTAAAGTTTTCATGCTTAGGTTGACCCCTGAGATCCAGAGACATACACACACTTTATAGGTTATCCAAAGATAGTTATCACTTTCACATATCCTTCTTTACCGTCTGTAAGATGAATTATATCATAAATAGCACTATAAGAGAAAATGTCTTATAAAAACTTTATTCTTCCACGCTTCAGTGTACTGAGGCGCTTACACAAAGCTCCTCACTTTCTGCTGAGAATGATTTGACTCTTAAAGTTTTAGACATACGGGACTCGGCTTTGTGCACGAGGGAATTATCATGTTGAAACAGAAACTGTTGCCATCAGACAAAGTTGCACATCAAGCATCAACACCTCATTATTATAAGACTAAGGACATTTACTGAACTGACTCCATTTGATTCTTAATGCTGATTATTTCCTTTTCCTGAAGTTATGAATCTTTTATAAATGATTAAACTGTTTTTCTGAAATGCAGTGACTTCACTCTCATCATCGAGTCCATCCTCACCTCCTCCATCACCATTTGGTACGCTGCTGCCACCGCCAAGGACAAGGGCAGACTGCAGCGTATCATCCGCTCTGCTGAGAAGGTGATTGGCTGCAATCTACCTTCCCTCGAGGACCTGTACGCCGCCGGGACCCAGAGGCGTGCAGGAAAGATTGTGGCTGACCCCTCCCACCCCGGTCACAAACTCTTTGAAACACTCCCTTCCGGCAGGAGGCTGCGGTCCATCAGGACCAAAACCTCACGCCACAAGAACAGTTTCTTCCCGTCTGCAGCTGGCCTCATCNAAATGACAAATTAAGTTCATTCTAAATAAACTTGCAAGTAAAGTTTTCATGCTTAGGTTGACCCCTGAGATCCAGAGACATACACACACTTTATAGGTTATCCAAAGATAGTTATCACTTTCACATATCCTTCTTTACCGTCTGTAAGATGAATTATATCATAAATAGCACTATAAGAGAAAATGTCTTATGAAAACTTTATTCTTCCACGCTTCAGTGTACTGAGGCGCTTACACAAAGCTCCTCACTTTCTGCTGAGAATGATTTGACTCTTAAAGTTTTAGACATACGGGACTCGGCTTTGTGCACGAGGGAATTATCATGTTGAAACAGAAACTGTTGCCATCAGACAAAGTTGCACATCAAGCATCAACACCTCATTATTATAAGACTGAGGACATTTACTGAACTGACTCCATTTGATTCTTAATTCCTGAAGTTATGAATCTTTTATAAATGATTAAACTGTTTTTCTGAAATGCAGTGACTTCACTCTCATAATATCAGAACATACATACAGTATATATACATATTTTAATCTTATGACTTTATATATTATTAGTTCCACAGTGGCCTTAATACTTTCACACAGAAATAAATGCAAAACTATAAAGTCTCTCAGATATTAAAACAGTCAACTGAAGTATACAGTTGATTAAACTTGATTAAATGTACTTTATTATTGTACAGCAGTAATAATTAAGGAAGTCATTTTTACAGTATTGATTATAACACGATAAAATTCTATGATTACAGGAGAAAACACTGATTTGTTTAATCTTTTGACACACTTAGATACGTTAAATGCAAAGTTTAAGAATCATTAAATCAATTAAAAAGACAAAATTCATTAGATCCGCATGACTGGCTTTTTCATTAAATTTTAAAATAAAAAAATGTTACTTCATTTTCATCTGGTTGATCTCGGCTGGTGACGTGTGGAGGTCCGGAGATGTTTGTTTTCACGCTCTGAGAAGAAGAAGAAGAAGATTTTCAAATTTTCTGTTTGAGTAAAAGTATTATACACTTTAGAAATTTAAGAAAGAAATTAAGACCTGAAAGTAAAAAACAAGAAAAAGGCTGAATTTTCAGAATGAAACTCCAGATAACAGATAAATGTAGAGTTAAATGTGTTTTTAATATGTTTAAATTTGAAATGTGGTGGAGTAAAAAATGCAAATATTTAAATTTGAAATGAAGAGGAGGGAAAGTCTCTGAAATACAAATATTCTTTAACTGTACTGAAGCACAGCAGAGGAAGAAATGCACTTTAATTATGCACCAAGTCATGTTTCTGAGTAGAAGCTGAAGCAGCAGCGACCTCTAGTGGCGACACGCCAACCTGTTGTCACTTTAAAGCCTCCAGCACATTTCACAGGCCGTGTTCTGATAATTAACGTGTCTGTGATCCAAGTGTAACGCCAACCCGTGGATCAATAAATAAAACCAACACGTCCTAAACTCACTAACATGCGGCACAATGACGATGAAAATCATCTCCACACACTCGTCCTCTTTCATGGAAAAACATAAGCAGCACATGATCTTCATTTCAGAGTTTGGGCTCTTGGTAGGAACCAGCGTTGATACAGTCATTGTGAGTATTGCACTTTCTATAAGCAATATTGAGCTGAGTATATACTGTGATGAGGAACTTAAGGAGCTGACAGGTGTGAACTCTTTACCTGGTATCGCCCCTTGTGGTTGTCGCTCCTCTTGTTCAGGAACAGCTGGTGTATTTGCTTTAATCAGCTCTCCAGCAACATCAAAACACTCTTCCCATCGTTCACCACGAATTCTGTCCTCGACTCTTCTAGTCAACTCTTCTTTTGCTGATTTCCTCAAAATCTCTTTCAGGACGATTTCCTCCTCCTCCAAAATCAGTTTGTCATATAATTTCTTTCTTGAACATTTCCTCCATCCACATGACGACATCAGGGATCAGACGATACCGAAGAGCAGAAAGGAGCCAATAACCTGAAAAACAAACATATTATCACACCGTCGCTGCGTCCTTCTGTGTTCCCGACAGGTTAATGCAGACACAGTGTACAGAAGATAAAACACTCACCCTGGACCGGTTTTTCAGCTCAGCAATGAGGACTCGTTCCTCTTCAGTGATCGTCCCTCTGGCTTTGCAGGCTAACTGTGCCTGTTGTTTAGAACGATCACTCTGACAGCAGACATACCAGTCTCCATCGATCAACACCGATACAACCCACAGCAGGCCGATGAAAGCTGCCTTGATGATGTGACGGGAGAAAGAACCCAAGAAACTGCAGGTGTGAAGCCAGCCAGTGCCTCCACCTGAACACAGGTATCTACAGACGCTCTGAAATGACCTGTCCGTCCACAGTATAAAGACAAATATTATAAAAACTGGCAGAAGCAGGTACAGATTGCAGTCAAAGTCTTGTGGTTTGTAAGTGCACGCAAAGTCGCCGCCAAGCAAGATGAAAATTGCAATAATTGCGATGCAGGTACAGACTTTTCCACAAGCCAGATCTGTCCGTACGCTCTCCATCTTTGATCTACAGTTGGCATCAGCCGACACCCTGCAGCGTAGACCCTCTGGACATATACCAACACGAAAATATGCATTTTCTGTTTTCGACGGCACATGCACATGTGAAACTGCAAGCACTGAGTAAGGTTTTTGTGTTTTTGCTGCTCAAGCATTTTCTAAAAAAATAAATAAATCATGAAGTCGTATGATTTATTCAGCCATAAAATAGATTTGAGTTCTTTGGTAGATTATAAAATGCAGTTGTTCTATTTTATATTTCCTATTTTGTTGAGTCTATCCTGACAGGGTCATTCCCCCTGAAAGAAAATATAAATTGAACCATCAAGATGCATTTTGAGATGAAAACAGAGAAAAAGATAAATGTTCTGGTTGTTGTTGTGGTCATGCAATTAAAAAAGCTAAATCAATTAAATTTAAAAGTATATCCGGCAAATCTGCACTGCAAAAACACCCTGAGCCCTGAGTGGACGGCGAGCCGGAGAGCCCAAAATGGAGGAAGCTATCGTAGCTTATTAGCTGTGTGTCACCATCCAGTTTTATTGAAGCTCCTCTGTCAGAATATAAACTGGATTTACACACAGTTTGGAGACAGGAGTCGATGGTACAAATACATCTAGAGCTATGGTCTGCTAACTGGAACTGAGAGCTTGACTGTTGGATGGCTGCTGGTCAACAACAACAACAAACCCTCTTTGGATCGACATGATTCATATGGGCGCCACACTTTTTATTCAGAGCAGTAAATAAAAGTTTACAAGTTTGCAATTTACACAAACCTGCTGCAGGTTACAGGACTGTTGACACTCCAGGTGGCTAGCTGGTTAGCCTCGCTATCAGTTAGCAAATAACAGACTACACACTGATCTGAGCTCTCGGCTTGACGTTCGTTGACGAAATGTTGTCTCCTTTTAGCAAAGCTGAGTGCTTGGAGTCCAACAGTGTCAGTGATTTTACTTTTTGCTGCCAATTTGTTGCGCTATTGCAACAACAAAAAAAAGTGGCTGTCCGTGCTCGGATTAGTTGAAGCATCTGGCACTGACCAAACGTAGTAGGGACATAGTGGGATAATATAAAGTATTTAGCCTTGCAGTAATGCAGGTCTTTTGATATTTAGCTCAACTAACGAGAGGCAGGGCTGGGCGATTAAACGATAATTATTGCGATATAATTTTTCTCAATATAAATACAACAGATGTTTGATAAATGTTCAATATAATTAAAACCACCCATACACCAGGAGAGGGGAGCAGCTAATGCACCTTAAATGCTAGTTTCCACCTGCCATTAAACAGAAGAAGAAGAAGAACAGCCAACCATGTCGCAGGACTAGCGGTATGCTTACAGACACAGCGGCTAACAGGCTTGTAGTTGGAGCGAAATGAGCAAAATACCGATGAGCGAAATGAGCGACACCGAAGAAACGCAGCTGGAAGCAGGACGACGCCATCGTCGACAAGAAAGGTCACTCAACTCCAGCAGTTTGGAGATACTTTGGCTGTTTACAGTCCAACAAAACAAAAAACAGAGCAAACTGTGCCGAAGACACGTGCCAGCTAAGAAGGGCAACACCACTGAATTCATAGTTTAAAAATCTAGATTTTATTCTTTTGGCCATATCGCTCATCCCCATGAGAGCCATATCGCTTTTGCTGGTGTTTTTAATTCCTTGGTCGCTTTAAAATGCACGAATTAACATGAATGTGGTCTCACGTTTGAAGAAGTGAAAACACATTTAGAAATCAACCAGATGTCTTGTGGTTTGAGGAAATGTTAAAGTCCATCACTCAGATTAAAACTGTAATAACAAATGCACTATTTCCCCCATTTAAGAAACATTTGCTAAAGAAAGAAATATATTATTAGACTTTATATTTGTAGGACAGACAGGTTTGAGAAGTCA
This sequence comes from Maccullochella peelii, assembly GCA_002120245.1. Taxonomy (NCBI): domain Eukaryota; kingdom Metazoa; phylum Chordata; class Actinopteri; order Centrarchiformes; family Percichthyidae; genus Maccullochella; species Maccullochella peelii. The sequence continues at coordinate 14,482 of LKNJ01006267.1, read as the reverse complement.
AGTATTGAGAGACGGACCAACACATTGTTAGTTTTGGTGTTTTCATGGGATTTGTTGACTTAAAATGGCTAAATTCAGCAGCAAAATGCTTGTGATATATTTCATCTATTTACCTTAAAATTTGAAATGTTTTAATATAAGTTTATGGTCATTTATAGTTGTAAATGAAAGTAATTTTTCTGAGACTGTTGAACTGTTTCAGTTCATTTTACAGTTACTCAAAGAAGCAAGAAAAGTGCCGCTTTGTATAAATGTTTGTATTTTGTTTGAATTTTATTTTATAGCATGAGATTTGGCAGTTAACCCCAAAAGACCAACATTCAGTTCCTTCAAAATAAAAAGAACATTTGTAGATTTGTATAATGTATAAATTAGCCTTCATGCAAGTACAAGCAACTTAATGATTAACTGGATTCAAGCACAGTAAAACTTCAGAGAAGACAACTTAATTGTCTTTTTTTCCTTTAGTTAAGAGTTTAATTTGAACAATTCTTTCATACTACAACTAAGTGCCATCCTTTCAATTATATTTTTATATCTTTAAAATTACAATAACACAACCCAAACAAAAAGTAAAGCTAGGAAAAAAGCAAGGACAGGTGTGGAACAAAAACTCCAAAACATGAATGAGGAAACACTGTACAAATAAATACATTCAGCAGTAAATGTCACACCGCAAAGAGTGCAAAACATGAATACAAAAAACAAGAAATGTAACAAAAACAGCTGCTTTAAAAAGGTAGTGCTGCTGGAGGTTTCAGTGGAAAACATCTAATTAAGTCTAATAAATTGTACAAATACAAAACAATTTTCAAACATCTTTGATTTCTAAAACTGATCCACATTACTAACTACTAAATACTGGCTAACAAATGGTTTAAATAAGATTTTTTGCAACTATGAACATTTTTGTTCTGTGTGTTAAGAAAAGGCAGTGCCCTCGCTCCGTTTTGTGCTGTAAATTATTGGAGAGCGCCCTGTTGTGCAAGAGAGCTCTCAGGAACCTTTAGGGGTTCCTTCAACTATGGTGAAGCTCTGTATGTCTGCAGTATTGATGACATGATAAAAAAAGTTGGGTGAACTCTGATATTTAGTTAGTGTTGTATGAATCCCTAGAGGACCGAGGACGGTTCCCTGAGGAGCTCCTTCATGAAAGTTCTTTGAGGTATTTAGAGGTTCTTTTACATGTTTTTTTCTGGGTAAAATGCTGGCGAGGAACCCTGAATGTTTAAAGTATAAATACAGCAAATCAATTAATTTTAGTTTAGTTTTTAAGTACATTGTAGTTCATTTATTTTAAAATAAAATTATGGGTAATAGGTAAGCTTAATTAACTTGTGCTGTCAGTAGCTGTAGCACCACACCAGCCAATCATGATTTCAATCATATGATTAGCCGTTCATGAGTGATCATTGTTACAAATCCGGTTAATCAAGACATTTTCATCTACGATTAACAAATCAAACCTCTAAATGTGTTTGAAGAACCAAGTTAGCTGATGAGAATTAACAGGATAATTTCAGCTAGCTAGCATCGTGTTAGCCCAGCTGGCTAACATCGGGTTAGCCTCGAGTTAAACCATGTTTGAAGAATGAGGCCTGAACTTTGTGACAGAGTTTAGTGTTTTCACTCCACCTATTTAACGTCTTCAAGAACCAAAGAGTGTGTAATTACTATAGAGCATGTGCGTAATTGCCACAGAGACCGGGGGACATGTTGCCCCCAACGTACAAAAGAGGGAAATTTGACCCTCCAAAAACCATCATCCATCAATACAAGTTCAAGCTCATACTTTTCTGTGTTTAATTACACTTGGTCAGGTGGAGGCAGCACACTAGTCTAAGTGGCTAACAGTTACCATAAAAGCATAAAAAGCATAATACATCCATGGTGTGTACATGTGCGCACACACCTTCCGGTTAAAAAAAAAGATAACGGGGGCAGACAGAAAGCCGACTGATAAGATGCAGGTTCGAGGTGAGCACCAAGACTCGCATAACAATATTTTTGGCAGCATGTCGCGTGTATTGAATAAAACGATAGACGGCGAATTAACAGTTATGAGTCGGTGTTTAATTCGTTGTGTATCTGATCCTCCAACCAGCACTTATTTTAGAAAGAAATCTTAATTTTTTAAATGGTTCGCCTCTGATTCCAACGGGCTTCTCTCACTAAGAAAGTGCAGCTAACCAACAGAGGCTGGTAGCAAGTTGAGGCGACAAAATCCAAAATGTAGACTAAAGTTCATAAGGAAATACAGTTTATCTTCATGGATTATACTGTTGCCGAATTGACAAGAAGACTATCGACATATGACGCCCTTTATCTTGTGTTTCTAGAGTTATGCGTTTTTACGGACTCGTAATATTGTGTTATTTCTTAAAGGGAGTTTGGCGTAATATTTTCCCTGGAGAGCGCAGGGAGCTTAAGTTTAATTCAAACAGCTAATATGTATATTTTTTAACATATGGAGAAAGACTGAGACAACGACGGACATCATGAGCTTTAGGTCGACATTTGAAGCTGGAACATACGTAAAAAATATTTTCCTTTTCGCCCCGAGAATATTTTTAGCGTCATTATTCACAAGACAGTTAAGAGGAACACATCGAGTGTTTCAATAACAAACTTCACGATTTAGTCCTACAAAGTCATTAATTGCAAAAATTAAATGGACATGAGAATATTCCTGGTTCCCAACACGTTTACAGTTTACATTTATACAAAAGGTTCTATGTATTTACAAAATGATATGTAGCTTTTCAGAAAAGTGCTGTAAGACAAAGCATTCATATTCTTTTTTTTTTAGTGAGTTATCTCAAGATAGCAATTTAATTCTCAAAATATCAAACACTGCACAGTTTTGTAATTTTTTATACTTAATTATTTTGGTGCCACTTTCTAATAAGTCAGCTTTCATAAAAGCTTTATATGTTGGTTTTATTAATCTTCATTCATTCAGTTATAAGCTTTAATAAAAACAACTTCTTGACTGCCAGATTGTGCTTTTCTTAACCAGTAAAGTCATTAAAGGGTTATGAGTTTCTCACTTTATAATAAGCTAAACTTTGCTGCACTTTGAATATAATTCACAGATTCTGCTGTGAATATTATTATTAATAATAATAATAATAATAATAATAATAATAATAATAATAATAATAGTTTAGTTTTGGTGTGAAAACAGTCACATTCACCTCCAGTCATAAATATGCATGAGGAACAGTTCAGAGAACCTGTCCGCCGCTCTGCTGCTACACGTCGCTCTTCTGCTTTATCCAGTCGCGGTATTTGGTGATCCGGGTGTAGATGCCGGGTTTGTTCCTGCGAGCGCAGCCGTCGCCCCAGCTCACCACGCCAGCCAGGAAGACCCGCCCACTGGGGCCGGTGACGGACAGCGGCCCGCCGGAGTCGCCCTGAGAGAGTCGGAGAGGAGAGTTACAGCAGAGCCGGCGGGTATTCAGTTCAGGAAGATTTAATCCAGCACAGGAAGTGTTTTCAGTGTGTTTCAGCCGAGAGCCTTAAACAAGACGCATTAGACGTGTGATTTTAATGCTGTTGAGTCAAAAAGAGCAGAAAGTAACCCTGCATCAAGGATAGTTTTTGACCGGATTTAAAGAGCAACTTAACACCCCGTTTTAGCTTGAACACGCCCCCTTCACAAATTCATCGAACCATAGTCACATATAACTCTTACAACGGCTCATGACAGCAGCAACACTGCTGTATTCTTACATTCGGGGGCGGAGGGTCCTGGCTGGGGTTCATGATAGATGTTTCTGATTTTTTAGGGGGGGGGTCTAGAGGATAGAATTAATGGATTTTCTCTGGAAAAAGTAAATAAACCAGTTGTAGAGGTACACATGTTGCTCCGAGTGTTACCTGGCAGGCGTCCACGCCTCCTTGGAGGACTCCGGCACACAGCATCCTGTCAGTGACCTCACTTATCAGACCCTTGCACACCGTGCTGTTGATGATCCGAACCTCCGCCTTCTGCAGGATGGTCGCAGCAACGCCTGACAGACAAGATGATCAAATCTTAAAGAACATGTTTGAAATTCTATCGTCAAGTCAGGTTGTTTGATTTTGTCTTCGTCCTGTAAGTCACTCTGTAAAATGGCTGTGTTAATAAAGTTATCAAAGAGCCGGCGTGTTTCAGCTCTGCACTTCTCAAAGATCACCTGTCAATCAAACATTGTGGGCGGGACTTTGACAGTCATCTTCTTTCAGACGTCGTATCAGCTGCAGCTTCAGTTTCTGAGGGCCATCGCTGCTCACGCTAACAACCAAAATCTTTATCTTCTTTTTTATTTCAAACAAACTCAAAAACACGAAGCACATCACTTTCTGTGAAGGAGCTTTCAGACAGCGAAAAGGTTTTAATGTTGCCGTCATTCTGTGTTAACTCGCCTCCTTCTCTGGTGGCCCCCCAGCCGGTGATCCACGCCTCTTGGCCCGCTGGGAAGTCGTAGGTGGGGGAGGGCAGACAGATGGGCCAGATGTTCTGGTTGAGGGTGACGCTGGTGTCCAGCTCCATCAGAGCGATGTCGTTGTCGTAGGTGAAGGGGTTGTAGTCGTGGTGCGCGATGATCCGCTTCACATTCCTCTTCACCGTCCACTCGTTGGTCTGACTCTGCACATGCAGACCCAGCAAGGCCTCCCATTGGTTCGCCTGGGAGTACCTGCATCAACACACACTCAAGAGGTCAGAGGTCACGTCTGCAGGAGGAAGCAGTGGAATCAATTCAAGAAAACTTTGCAAGACAGAAAATGAGTTTAATCTCGACTGTTGTAGCGTCCCCTTGGTGGAGGGCAGCAGCTGTGGTCAATTTGGATTCACAGCTGAATTCTCAGTTACCGCAGCAATCTTGTTTTGATTAATCGCTTAATTATTTACTTAATTAGTTTGTATAACATGTCAGAAATAATGAAGAATGCCTAACACAAGTAACCCCAACATCGCCTCGGCCCAAAGAGCCGATGTATGTCAGCTGTAAGCTAGATACACTCAGTTTACACTTCAGCTAGAGGGCGATGTACTCTGACGTACCTACAGGCCGTTAAAATATTAACTATTGTCTACTTCTTCTAGTCTAGTTCATCACCCGACCGCCGGTCACGGCTGTTTACTAGCCAACTTCACCTCAGTTTTTTTAGGGAATTTTTCCTCATTCGAATTGAGGACGGAGGGCGTCAGATTGTGAAGCCCCTTGAGCCAAATTTGTGATTTGTGATATTGGGCTATATAAATAAAAATTGACTTGACTGGACTGAACATTAATTTGTTCATTTCACGTGTAATTTTACCCACATTTGCCAAATTGTAATTAGTAGAGGAAAGACATTCCTTTCATCCATACCGACTAGTTTGCAACCTTAACTTTTAAAGAACGTGTTCATGTCACAGTTTGCTTTTGCTGAATTTCTCTTTGTGTTCAGAGTTCCTACTTGTTCGGCCCGTTGTCCTGGACGCAGTGTGCGGCGGTCAGCAGCCAGCGGTTGCTCAACACCGACGCTCCGCACACGTGACCTGTACCCCTGATGTGGAGGCTGACCTGCCAGGGCCACTCCCCCTCGCGGGACGCCTGGCCGCCCACGATACGAGAGCTCCGGTACGGCCTCATCCCGCACTCTGAAACACAAATACAAACGTGCAAAAACAATGTACAGTTGGTGATAAAAACAACACGCGCATGCAGCTGTATGTGTGTGTGTGTTAAACGTACGGCAGTTGTCCTCATCAGAGCTGTCCTCACAGTCCGGCTCTCCGTCACACTCTGGGTTCAGTTTGCTGATGCAGTGTCCGCTCCTGCAGCGGAAGGTGAACTCTGAACACGTCTGCAACACCAGAGCTGAACGACAGGAGACACACAAATATCAGTACTGACACAGTACTGCTGATGAAACTACACGTTTTATTTTTGCTAAATATACAGTATTTCATGAAGAGATGTGAGCTACATTATTCTGCAGGACAACATGGAAAATAAAAGCAGTATCAACAAGTGAAACATAAAAAGGTTGGAGCACTACTTAACTTATTTTATCATTTTAGACCCTGAACAGTAAGACTACAGGGTCTCATCCATATGATATATGTAAAATGTTTCTAAAGTTACTTAATACTCTCTCTGTTATCAGTATTATAAGTGTGAGACATAAACAACTATAAGAACATTATTAGTATGATTTTTCTTGTTTTTAAAGCAAGCTTAAAGCATTTATTTGAGTAAACAGCGTTGTTCCTTACGTTTTTCACATTTGGACTCATCCGATCCATCTGAGCAGTCGTCTTTTCCGTTACACTTCAGCTTCTCTGGGATACAGTTGTTGTTTCGGCAGGAAAACTCTCCTGATTTGCATTTAACTAAAAGAAACATCTCCAACAGTGAGATATTCACCTTTGAAACAGTTTCTAACATTCAGACCTCTTTATACCCTGAACTCTGCGCACATGGATGTCTTTGCGCCAGTTTTAAATTATATTTATTAACAGTTGTGATGTTAATTTACAGTTCAGTTTAACCCACCACAGTTTTCTTCATCTGTGTTGTCTCCACACTCGTCAAACCCATTGCATTCCCAGAACTTCGGTTTACAGCGGCCATTTTTACATTTCATCTGAGACGACTCGCACACTGAACAGAGACACAAAGAAAAACCAACACATGTGAGTCCGTCTCTCAATACTTCCTGACTTCCTGTCTGTGGCTTTCAGCTCCAAGCCCATTGGTTCCTGCTGAAGACGTACATCTTCTATATAATTATTAATTTCTACAGCTGGTCACTGTAGTTTTTATCAAACGTTACCTGAACAGGAGGAAATAGTGCATTTGTTGGGGACTATTTTCAGTGGTGTATTAATCCACATTTAGTGCTCCAGCAGTATTCATAGCAGCAGGATATGAGATGTGGTTTAAAGCTCTGGAGAAAACTAGTGAGCCAACCTGCTGTTAAAGATTATTTTCCAGGCTGAAAACAATATATCCTGTTATATATTTTTGGTTTTCTTTGAAGATAAAAACAACATGCATCCAGAGTCAGTGGTTTGGACTCACTGCAGTTGTCCTCGTCGCTGCCGTCTCCACAGTCGTTCCAGCCGTCACACTGCAGAGTCTTGTCGATGCACAGGTTGTTGGTGCACTGGAACCTTCCAGGACAAGCTGATCAATGACAGCAAACCATCAGACACTGAACACAAATTGTACCAAAAGAAGGGAATCAATCCAAAAACTGATGGTATGCCTGAGGAAGTGGCCAGAATTTGCAGTAGTTTGTAGTCTTACGATTAGTCGGGACAAAGGCTTCGTACTCGGCGGTGAAACCCTGGTCAACGAAGGACGAGTCCGAGAAAAATTTTATGGTCATCATGTTGCTTTGGGTGGTGACCACGGTGCTTTTTGGCTTACTGCCACACAGTCTACAAGACAAAGACACAAAGAAGACTCGGCAGGGCGGTTCTGACTCCATGACACTATCTGAGGACTTATTGGTGTTGGGTGGACAGACAAAATACAGTTTACATTTTAAACACTCAGGAATGGCTGTTGATCCATATAGTACAATAAATTTCTATCTTTAGAGCATCATCATTAGGAATCAGTGTTGTAGACGTGGCCAACCCGTGAGTTTCAAGTCATCAAAGTTCAAATCTAAAATCTGTGAGATCTTCACTTATTAATAAGTTCCTAATAATAACAACTTGTTTAGCAGCCAGAACACAAAGTTTCGGACTTAGATTGACATAGAACTTCTTGGTCTTGACTTGGGAACTTAACTCGGGACTTCATAGCCAAGACTTGAGACATACTTTTGACTTAAGCAGTGACTTTGTCCCATCTTGGTGAGTCAGTGATTCACTAAAATCATGACTCTGTCAAAGAGGCCAAGTACAAGTTTAATGATCATTGCAGTCATATCCGAATCACTTTGATCATGTCCAAGTCATCGCATACTTGCCCAGTCACCTCTGTCATGACTAAATTATCATTTCTGAATCAAATGTCCTACAAGTCACAAGTCATGTCAAAGTCACGGCGATTGTGTTCACAAGTTTCAAGCCCTCAGAATTCGAGTCTTCGAGTCTGACCATGGGTGATAGAGAGGAGGAGAAACAAAACCACTGATGGCTGACCTTTGACCGTTGACGTCAACATAATCATTGCGACACTGGCTACTGTATTTTCCCAAGAAGAACTTGTTGAACTGAACCTTCACAAACTTTTCCTTTGTGGCCTGAAAAAGAAAGATAATGGAGACAAGACAATTATCAAAAAGAATTACAAAATCCCAAATCAGCTAAAAAGAATTCATCATTAAATCAGGTCAAAATTTTTCGGTGTCCAACGCTTTGGTTTATGATCAAATATCATACTACTAAAATGTGGGAATAAAACGTGGACTTACCTCGATGTTCCAGACACATGTGGTTCGTGGAGGATAGTTGGAGGGGAAGAAAGGTGAGGAGAAGGAGCCTCTGTCTCCACTCAGCGTACCTCCACACTCTGAACAAGACAGACAGTTCACACTGACATGTGAGACCTTTAGGAGAATCAACTTCCTGACTAATGTTAGAGAGAGGTCAGGGGTCAGAGGTTAAACTCACATCCCTGTGATGTTACAATGACCGTGAAGAAAGAGAAGTAACCTCAGAAAACAAAAAGAGAGGTTGAGAAGAGTAAGTACTGTCAAACACAGTGTGGTGAGATTATTTCACACGTTTCCAATACAATGATTGATTGATCTGCAGGTTTTTGTTGTTTGTCACAATGCCTTAAAACCCAAAGTGACGTCTTCAAATGTCGTTTTGTCCAACCGACAGTTCAAAGCCCAAAGATATTCACTTTGTCACATAAAGCATAGAAACGCAGGATTAAAATTAACTTAAATTGCAGGTTTCTGTCCATCGACTACAAACGATCAACTAATCGTTTCAGCTCTAAATGGACAGAAGTGGACATATGTCATGTTGGCGGAGGGGTTTCCTGTTTTCCAAAAACTACGTTTGGGTAGGAAGTTGTTGGTGAATTTATCTTTGGAGGAAATGCCAGTATCTTGAAACAAGATTATATTATATTGATAATCCACACCTGCGTGGAGGAAAAAAAGCATAATAAAAACCAACTTCACATTTGAAACAAGTGTAAAATCCTCCCACCAGCTGCATCAGAACGTTAATAACACTCGATTACTGTTGTGACTGTTTCCTGTCGTACTTTGTTCAGTCAGAGGGATCTGGGAGTAGTTGGCTCTGAAGCCGGGGAAGTCCTTATCCTCGCTGGTGACCAGAGTCAGCAACATGACGTTTCCAGAGGACACGAAGGACAGCGAGTCGTGAGGGTATCCACACTGTCTGAAGAGGAACCACAGAAACACGCAGCTGTTAGTAACCGTGGTTACTTTCACCAACTTCTTCCTCGTCTCGTCCGACTCAGATCTAATATTTTCCTATTAGAGCACTTGCACAGAAAGGCCACAGATACACTCAGTGGCCACTTTATTAGGTACACCTGTGCAGCCTAATGCAATCCAACGCAACAGCTCTGCCAATGAAGTCTGCTTTATAGAGGTATCTAACTGTAAAGGAAGGAATCTCTGTATGCATGTCTGTCCTTCGATTATCTTGACAGCTGCTCGTCAGATCGACTCCACACTTGGTGGGTGTATTGCTGAGGACCCAACCTCCAACCCACCATGGTGGCGCTACAACAACAAACTTTACATTTTGGCCTGTAACTTTTGAACCATAAGTCTCAGAAACAAAATAATAATTTTTTTCCTGGATTGTGTGGGTCCAGACAAATCTATCCATATAAACCACGACCATTTGTGTTTAGATCGATTGTCCGCCATTTTGAATTTGGTCCAAATCAGTTTTTTTTGCTACTCCTCCTGTCATATTCCCACCATTACACACTCGGAACGGGCACGACACTAGTTAATTCAGTTATATGTTTTAGCATTGAGCTCATAGTTAGTGATGGTGTTGTACTGGACTGCATTATATTTCTAATATTCTGACCCTCTCAGGACTAAACATCCCAAACACCTCTCAGTGTAATGTAGTTAACTATGACCTCTATAATAAACATATGACTGAATTTACTCTTTTCCAACAACAGCAACAAACATTATTGGCTTTGTAAAAAGACTAGATAGTACAGGTGTACCTAATAAAGTGGCCACTGAGTGTAAGCTTGCAATAATAGTAATTTCTAGGCTGTAAAATGTCCCAAACAAAACATCTGGGCCACAATTTTAAGAATCCTTATCAAACATGTCATGTGTTATTGTAAAAATGTCAGTATATTGTCATCAGGTCCAGGGTGCGTCAGCGCACCGTGACATCGGGTGTGGTTACAGGTGTAACAGGGCACACAGGTGCGAGGTGCAACAGCCAGCTGTGAAGTTACACTTTAGGCTATAGTTGCTTTAAGCTTGGTGACGTAGTGAACATGCTAACCGGTAGCATGCTAGCACTAGCCTCGACTCCTGTGTCCCCTAACGGTGTGTAAACCAGGTCTCTGTTGAGGAGCAGCTCAGAGCTCCCACCAATTTGGACTCTCTTTACATATTTTTGCATATTTGTGTATTAAAATTCACTAAATTTGTAAAGTTCTTTGAATCAGCTAATCGTTTCAGCACTAACTGGAACACAGTTGGACAGTTAAACTTTGGTAAAGCACTGGCTTGTGTCTCACTCTGTCAGGACCAGGTTCTCTATCGGAGCCAGGGCGTCGTAGATTTTGATGAAGTCCTGCTGACAGTCGTCCTCCAGGATCAGAGTGTGGAAGTCCAGTTGGACTAGGTGGCCCGGGTCGGCCCTCAGCCTCCACTGCAGGTAGGTGTTCGGTGGGTACGAAGAGTCTGGAAACCCCGGAGACTGGACGACCCCCGCCTCCCTGACGTGGATGTTGGACGGCTTCTTCACTGAAAATATGATTCAAACGTAAAATGTGTTTTTTCCTGACTGGCTCTAAAATAAACCGGACACCTGGTCGCAGCGTGGGATAATGTTTTGTGTGAATAAAATGTGCATTTGAAATAACTTCCACTGATATTTAACACTTATGTAAAGAAGCTTCTTCTCACTTATTCTTACATCTCAGAAAGAAAAACACATAACTTCCCTAAAGCGGACTGAACAGTTCTCACCTGATAAAGAGCTCCTGCTCATGCGTGGGTCAATAGCTGTGAACAGAAAGATAAACAGAAAAAGGATCTTTAACTTCCTGTAAATTCAGCAGCAGCAGACAACTGCTACTTACTACATATTGTAAATCTATGGAAGCGTAATGCACTCACTTGACAAAAAAAAAAAAGTTTGTTCTGTTTTTCTGAATTAACGAGATTATTATCTCAGAATTATGAGAAAAGATATCGTACTCCATGCAGGTGAGAGCTTCTCTTGGGATTTTGAGGTATCTAATTAATTCAGATTTTCTTCTATCATAGCAAAACTTAAACACTTAAACTCCAACCTGGACTCACAGAAATACTTGTCGAACTTTGACTTTTTAATTTATTTCATGCATTATTTCTTTAGACCTTTTTCTAGCACACAAACCTTGTTGCTGTATTTGGAAAGGTAAACCTGTTGTGGTAGTAGTACGTTAGTGCTGATGGACAAAACTATGAAGTTAAACTTTTCCCCTGTAGACATTAGTCTCGTCACCTCGTGAGATGACGCCGTTGACGTTGAGAGCGTCGGTGGGTTGCAGCAGCAGTCGTCCGTGGCGGCTCGCCGGACTTCCTGCCGGCGGCTCCAGAGACTCGATGGCTTTGTCTAGAGCCGCCTGCTGGGAGACGTGGAGCTCAAACTCTGACTGGTAATACGCCACAACGCTGTCGCTGCCGCCGTCTCCCTCGCTACAGAAACACAGACCAGACGAGGAGTTAAAGTCAGTTTGAGCAGCATCAACTCTTATATATATATATGGAATATATAACTTCTATATGATTTCTGTCAGAGAGTGAGATGTTCAGATGGACATCAGTCTTACATCTGTGTGTTCAGTACAGAGCTGCAATCTGGATGTGGTTAGCCTAGCTTAGCATAAAGACTGGTAGCAGGGGGAAACAGCTAGCCTGGCTCCAAAAACTTTCAGTATTTTCAGTAATAAAAGCACTCGAAGTAAAAGAAGTAAAGTTCTACATCACTGAGAAAACGTGCAACAATAACGTGTTTCTACAGTGATGCGTACCTGAAGGCCTGGACTGTGGAGCCTTTAAAGTATCTGGCCAGCACTGAGTCTTTGGAGTAAATCAGTTTCAGCTGAAAGATGAAAAGGTCAGAAATATAAATAAATATATGATCATATCTGTCCGGTGTCGTCACGATCACGTCAACAAACACAGAAGTACAGAAGAGAGGAAGCCACAAAGCAGAAGTGGACAGCAATATTACTAAAGTGGAGTGTGTGGAGAACTCCCATGATGCTTTGGGGCCACGTGGAGTCTCACCTGCTGGCTGACCAGAGAGGCCAGGTTTGCAAACTGAGGACTGCTGGGATCTTCATACGCCGGCTGGAAGCGCTGGTTATTGATCGCCATCAAGCCGATATAGACCTTCGTCGCTCTGACGTCACGGCGCACTGACGGGGAACACGCAGAATTAATCTCAGAACTCAAACACATTATTCCCATTTGGCCTTAATCGTCTTCCGCACATCGGGGTCCTAAACGTTTCTGAGCTTTATCTCGCCGTGAGCTTCTCGTCTTAAAGACCTTTGAGTCGCCGTGTTGTTGAAAGGTGCTGCACAAACAGACGTGCCTCGCGCTGTGAGCTGAAACTGAGTTTCTGTTTGATTAATGAGGCTTTTCTATCAGTATAATGTTTGTTCCTGCTCCATATTGATAACAGGACAAGTTCGCTCTCCTTTACCTCCCGACTCCTCAGATCTGGTGACCAATCACTGCTCTTCATTCCCCCCACGCGAGCATTTCTCAGCTGTTGGCCCTAAATTGTGGAATAATCTGCCACTAACATTAGATCTCCCCCTCCATCTGAAACCTCTTTTCTTCAGCCTCTTAATTGTCCTCATGAAGACTCTGTATTTGTTGTTTGTGCAAAGCTCAAACTTGATTTGTACAGCACCTTTGTAACAGGTGTGGGCAGTTCAAAGTGCTTCACAGATGATAAGATAGATAAATAGATTTGAAAGCTATAATAATAAAGAAACTGAGTTAAATAAAAGCTAGACTAAAAACTAGATGAAATAGATTACAAAGACAAAACAGATAAAATCAATGAGGGATAATATAATGTTAACAATATAAACAGTATAATAATAAACATAATATAATATAAACAAATAAAATAGATTGAGATTTTATGACATAAATTCAATAAAATAAAGTAAATAATGTCTATAAAACATTTTTAATCAAAAGCCAGGAAGGTTTTAAGGTTACGTTTAAAGGCTCAGCTAAGGGAAGCTGTTTGTGTTTGATATTTTAGGCTCTTATTTATGTCTGTTTTTGTCTCTGTAAAGCACTTTGGTCAACGTCGACTTCGAAGAGTTCCCCCCCCACTGTGTGAAAGGTGCACGTGTTGTTTAAACAGACTGAGCTCACAGTGGAAGTGCCAGACCAGCAGGCCGGTCAGCAGAGCCACAGCAGCAGCCGACAGCAGCAGCCCGCCTCCCATCAACAGCTTCCTCCTGAAGCCGGGTTTCTTCTCCAGCTGCTCGGAGTCCGTGGTCGGCAGGAACTGAAGCGCAGCGTCCCAGTCCTGATCCTGCAGACGGGGGGACAGGGTCTGTTCATTTGTCTCCTCAGGAGAAACGCCGACAGCAGTTTTCATTCATCTTTCTTTTCTGCCAGAACGATGTCTTGCAGTGTGGAGCAGATGTTTGCAGCTGTACAGGTTGTTGCGAGTCGACTTACAGACAGCAGACCTCTTACATCTGACCAGGGCTGAACGGACTGGTGGATTAATAAGTTAGTCAATTAGAAAATCTGAATCAGAACAAGATTAAAGGTTCTATACATGATATTCGCTGCCACACCGGTACCGGCATCTCAGACCACGCCTCCCTCTAACCAGAAACAGCCGTTATATCGCTCACCTGGAAGCAGACCAAACCCCATTGTCAAAAACACTCATTTGTACGTCGCAGATGGTAAAACACACTTCTAACTCAACAGAAACAAAATAAAACACACTTGGTCTTTCCACTGTTCCAACAATCACCAACTCTGGTTTGGTTGAAATAAACCTTTAATTCACGAGTCAGATGTGAAAATATTCTGCCTCTCTGGCGCAGGAAACCGCCTAGAAATGGCCTATAGATAAATACTAATAGTAAATATTCTATTATAGCGGGGGGGGCTGCTGAGCGCTGGGGAGCTCTGGAGGAAAGAGCCGGAGCCTCTGGAGGAATAAACACGGATTCTGCTCTGATCCGGAGCCGTTTACCGGCGGGAGGAGAGCTCAGTTTATTTGTAAACTTTTGGGATTAAAAAGTGGATTTATCTTGAC
>LKNJ01006266.1:0-42149 GCA_002120245.1 Maccullochella peelii | reverse complement strand
TGTATATATATATATATATATATATATGTATGTATGTATGTATGTATGTATATATGTATATATATGTGTATGTATGTATAAAAATAAATGTTATTTGTAGCTGACATTTATTTTGACAATTGAACTGCTGGTATTTTTGGTAACATGAATGAGTCACCATCACAGTCATGATTAACAGTCCACACAACGTCTTCATCTCTCTGGATGTATATCTCTTTTTAATGGTTTGAGTAATTGTTTTGTTTATGACTGTAATCAATCAACCCAAACAGTTAAAAGTCAGATTGTTCCTGGTTGCACTTGATTTTAGGTTGTTTTTGTTTTTTTGAGTTTGGGCTCAGGTAGCATAACAACAGGTACATTTCATAGTGAATGTGAAATGAATGTAATTTTTTTTTTCTTAATAACAGCAGACGGCAGAAAAATTCCCATAATAAATATGTTAACTTGTTCTACATCAGTGCATATTGAGCTCTTGCATAAAGAGAAAAAAGTTTATTTTCATGTAATATCATTCTACCCCAGTAAAAAAAGAAACTCTCACAGACTGACTCTTGGCTCAAGGTCATAAGTGTAGACGGCTCCAGGTTTACACCGTGGACAAACATTATAGCTGGAGGGACTAATCAGTACTGGTTTTCAGTAATTACCTGATTGGGAGGACCCCTGCCTCGCCAGGCACATACTGTACTCTTTCTAATACACCTTTTTTTTATATACAGAACATCACCTGCAGTGTTCTGCTTGAATCAAATCAGTTAAATCAGAAGGGCATTAAAAGGTTTTCATCCATCTCTGCAGGGGGAGTCTGGGCCTGTAGGAATTACTGGGCCTCCGGGGACAGGAGGCCCTCAGGTAAACTCTGATTTCATTTAACATTTTGTACGACAGGGTGCAGCTATATGAGGAAAAAGCCATCCATTTTCTGTCTGTCTTCTGCATAGGGAATAACTGGTGCCCGTGGTGTCAGGGGAGACACAGGGGGGCTGGGACCACCTGTAAGTATCCTTGAGTATCAGAAAGTTGTTCACTTTATTTGGTTTGCCACGCAAAGTATGCACAAATATCCCATCTCTTGCATTAAAGTTATCCTCACAGTCTCATCCTGTGTGTGACTTTTCTTGTTGTGCAGATTGCCCTGTGTTGGCAGTATTAGCAGCTAATGGAGGAAACATTTTTAAATACATGATTTTCCCTTTGTGCTATTACAGCAAACATCAGTAAATTGAGTGATCATGGCAGGACTATACTTTTAAGTGATTTTGAGAGAAATTTAGCTAATTACAGTGGTATTTAAGTTTGAATGGACATGATCAGTGTGTGGTACACTACTGCCGAATGAATACAAAGGATACGTTGAGTTTAGACTGCTGGACTGCTGGCTAAAAACTGAAGCCATGAAATTCTTCAACGCAACATATGTAAGAAAGTGCATCAGGGCTAACGTGGTTTTTAGCCATGTTAGCGTCATGGCTCTAGGGATGGCAATGTCATCTGTTGGTCGGTCCACCACTTTGATCCAGCTTGAAATATTCCAAGCATTGGATGGATTGCTATAAAATATGTATATTTATAGCTATATATACACACACACACACACAGATATTCATGGTGCCGAGAGGATGAATCTTAATGAATTTGGAGATCCACTGACTTTTCCTCTCGTGCCACCATGAGGTGGACATTTGTGGTTTTGAGTGAAATGTCTCAACAACTATTGGATGGCATGGCAGTTGGTTCATACATTCATGTACCCCTCAGGATGAATTGTAATTACTTTGGTGGTCCCCTGACTTTTCATCTAGCACCAAATTTTTATTTGTCCATTACTTTGGTTCATGATCAAATACCTGCAAAACTTATGACATTCCCATCAGCCTCAGTTGTACTTTTAGTTTAGTCATCATTAGCAAATGTTAGCATGCTTACATGCTAATCTAAGATGGTGAACATGGTAAACGTTGCTTAACATCAGCATGTTAGCATTGTCATTGTTAGCATGCTGACGTTAGCATTTAGCTCAGCACCGTTGCCTGCGTATAGCCTCACAAAGCTGTGGCTGTAGACTCTTTGCTTTGTATTCTTCTGTTTATCACATTAAAATGAATTACCAAGAGGTGAAGAAAAAAATCCACCAAAAGAAAAACTAAATCATTTGTCTATTGTTGCTATATTAACATGTAAACAGATAAACAACAGCTTAGGGAGTGCAAGTAAAATTCATTTTGAGCCCAAATGAGCAACAACAAAAAAATTACTTGATAACTTGTCAAGGTAATTGTATCGCATTTTTGTGTGTTCTGCATGGCAGGGTCCAGTAGGACAAGTTGGACCTCAGGGAGACCAGGGAGCTAAAGGAGAACCAGGGCCACAGGGACTGAAGGGAGAGCCAGGAGCTCCAGGTCCATCAGGGGAACAGGTTAGTGAGGATTTTATGTTATATGTATCTACTGTATGGCATTCATAAATCCACTGTATATGACTGAGGTGCATGTCTGCATGGTGCTACATCTTCTTGAATACGTTTTAATGCAAAAAATGTATATTTACTGTGTGCAAATATCTATAAAACTACCTCAATCTTATGAATGACCTATATGCAGGGTGAGGATGGTCTACCAGGAATCCGAGGTCCTCTGGCTCTGCCAGGGTTAGAGGTGAGAACGAAACCACAACTAAATAGCGCCAACACTCCATCTGATGTTAATTACCACCGCTGTAGATTGCTGTCATTCCCTCAACAACTCTAGCTTTTTTGTGTGACTCTTCCTTCTCTTTTTCAGGGGCCTCCTGGAGAGATGGGACCCCAGGGTCCTCCAGGTCCCACAGGGGCTCCTGTAAGTGTGTGGATGTGTACAACACAGGAAGACTGTGGATGATGAAATTATATTTTGCCTTAGGCAGCTGGTCTTTAATTATATCATTTGTTTGGTATTGATTAATTATTGAGGATAAAGCAAACAATCATAAACTCATGGTCTATATATGTGTGTGTGACTAAAAAAATGATTTTAAAAAAAAAACTATTACGGCTTTGCAGGGAGCACAAGGAAGACCAGGACCTGAGGGGAAGCAGGGCATGAAAGGGGAGAAGGTAACATGTAATATGATATATGTATAAATCTTTCACACATTCTAGTTTTCCAAAATGTCTAAAATTGGACATATTTAAAGTAAAAATCATTTTGTTTATTCTGCTTCACTTCAAGATACAGTGAGGTCAGTAAATTCAAGAAACCACTGAAACACATAACCATGCAATGGAAACAAGTTAAAGGAATAGTTCAGTATTTTTAAATACACTTACTCACTTTCTTGCCAAGAGTTGGATGGGAAGGTCTCTATCTGTCTTATATCTGTCCCTTAAATATGAAGCTAGCTAGTTAGCTTACGGTAGCTTAGCATAAAGACTGGAAACAGGAGGAAACAGCTAGCCTGGCTCTGTCTAAAGGCTAACCATTTCCCTGTGTCCAGCCTTCATATTTATCATGCAGACATGAGAGTGGTATTGATCTTATTATCGAACTCTCTGCAAGAAAGTGAATAAACATATTATTTCTTTAAAGCCTGACCCCACCTCCTACATGCATTTGAAATTCAACCAAAGTATGATGGGTGGGGGCTAGGCTAGCTCAGTAGCGCCCCCAGTTGGTTTGCTAACACTATGAAGAATGAAATGGAGAGCTGAACCTGCCTTCCACCAATTAGGGGTGTAAATCGTTTTTGGCCACTTAGGTCAGACTCTCTTAAAATCTTCAGCATGATCTCGTCAAATGGGGCAGTTAGTTTTGCAGCAGCAGTTACCTTCCCATACCAGTAGGGGGTGTCTAACTAGTTTTAACCCCCAAAATGGCATTTTTCCTAGAGACAGAAATCTCCATGTACAGTCTACATGAATGTGTTAACTGCTCAAAAACTGTTTTATGTTTAATTACTCTTTATTACGCACACAAATACATTGGTAGTCTCTGAACGTTCTCATCTAAATGCCTTTCTTTTGCTTGTTTTGAGAAGAAAATGTTTTTTTCCATTTTGTGTTGTGTAATTAGATTACAGACAGTTTGCAACACAAAAGTAACATTGCAGCTGCTAAGTGTCTCCTTTTCCAGTTGGAAGTTGTCCAAAAAAAATAGCAATTTGTTTTTTCACTGATGAGTTTGTGTGTCACCCCTACAGGGAGACGATGGCAAGAATGGATCACCGGGGAACATGGGCCTTGTTGGGAGAAGGGTAAGAGCTTTCTGTTTGGGTCTTGTGAAAGTGTTGTAGGTGAAATTTTAAATAATGTAAGATGTAGCAAAAAAATCCACAGTTGTGATAAGTCCAAGAAGGTCAATTTTCAGCCATTATCTCTGTTTGTAATACTAATGCTATTACTTTTTTACAACTGTGAGAAAAGAGCCTTTCTTTAGTGTTGAAAACAGGAATTCTCATGCAGATGTTGTGGCACGTGTGCATGGGATAAAAGGGGAAATGTCCAGAATGACAGCCACTGCATGTACAGATTCATACATAAAACATTAGCTTGTTCCGTGTGTGTGTGTGTGTGTGTGTGTCCTCTTGCTTTCTGTTGCCTCATTGAAAAACATGGCAAACTTGTCCACAGGGGAAACGGGGGAAGGCCGGAGTCAGAGGGACCAGGGGAGACAGAGGACCGAAGGTGGGATACAAGGCCACAGGCTTTGTGTACATCTGGTTTAATTATGATGTATGAGCAAACAGTAGATTGTGTTTTGTCGCTCAGGGCGAAAAGGGAGAAACAGGACTGGTCGGCCTTCCTGGGTGGCCAGGGCTCATCGTAAGTCAATTTATTTGTTCACTTAACATCCATTCATCTGTTTTCATGTCATAGCTGAACATATCTGCACATTAGCTCTGAAACTGTCTATTCAGCAGTCTGTCTCGTGCAATGATTTGAAGAGAAGAGACCAATAAAGTGATGACTTTCACAATTAAAGTGCATTTGATCAGTCAGTAAATTGATAACCACTTATATATACAGTATATTTCTTTTATTTTTGTCACCAAGGGAATCCCTGGTTTGCGTGGAGAGCCGGGGGATCAAGGTGAAAAGGGGAGAGAGGTAAATATAGTGTATATAGTGTATAGTGTACCTGTTCTCTCACAAGATGTACACATACATATGGATACATGTGCCTCCCCCAAGAAAAACATTTGGAAAAAATCCAATATAAAAAAGAGAAAAATAAAATATTAATGAGGAAAGAAAGATATAAAATAAAAAAAGAATACAATTAATTTATTTATTCAACTACTCACTGAAATCTGTGAGGCTTTTGGTGTAACAGCAACTATGGGCTCATAACAGCATCATAACTAATACATAACATGGGTGGAAATTGAAAATGTGCGGCAACAGAAAAAACACACCTGAAGGCCAATACTTACAGCAGAATCATAACCAATAAATAAGACTGGTAACTGATTTCAAACCCAGTGGTGGATTCTTTACATTCTCTTCCCCAGCTTAATGACAGTGACACACAAATGAACATGTGTACACGCGGATCGTCATTGCAACATGCAAGGAGGGGTTACCACTAAGGGGGACCGATTTAATAAGCAGAAATGAAAAAAAAACTTTAATACTGAGCTGCTGAATGCTTTTCGTCCACTGGGCTCAGTTCGGCCTCTGGTAGAACTTTTTAGCCATGATGTGCCTTCATTTTGATATCTGCTGTCTGAGTGAAGGTGGAGGCTTCACTGTACTGTTTGTGTCCTCAGGGTGAGAAAGGAGACCACGGACTGCCTGGACCACCAGCAGCTGATGGTCTGAAGGTAGGAGCTGTCTTTTGTTGTTGTTGTTGTTGTTGTTGTTGTTGTTTAATGGAGGAGAAGGAAAGAGTTATGAGGGGGATGTGAAGGGTCCTGTGTGATGAGAGTTGTTTTACATCAAACTGACAGTAAGAACTGGGTGGTGCCTGCTTTTTTACTTCCATGATTGATGATCTGAGAAAGTGTTGATTCATTTTTAACACAGAGGAACTTGTACCAGAAAGTAATGTTGAAGGTCTGACTCAGGCAGTTGTTTGTAGCTTTCCTAATGGTAAAAGTTATATAGTATATATAGTGTGTGTGTGTGTGTGTGTGTGTGTGTGTGTATATATATATATATAGAGCAAATATAGGCACTGCTAATGAACAGAGTCACTTAGGTATTGGGTTTCTATTGAAAATCTAGCCCCCAATTGCTCCTCAATCTGCCCTTTTAGTTCCGTTGTTGGATTTTGAGCCATTAACCACTACATTTTGTGGCCTATCCTCTTGGTTATCTTAAGAATCGTAGAAAACAACAAAAATACCCACACAAACATACAAAACGCCAAGAGATTCACTTCATGAGTCGCTGTGACGGAGGAGTGCTTTCCCAGGTAGTCCTTCTTTTTATTTATTGGGGTCCAGTACACTGCAAAAACAATCATTTTGGTAAGTCATGTTAAAAGTTTTTCAAGCCAATGGAGTGAAACAACTTTTTTTTCCTAATACATTTCATTGAGGGAAATCTTTCTTATTTATTCATGATACTGTAGTGTTGACTCTTGCAAAGCCCAAGAAGAGATTTACTGGAACTAAGGGAAATAATCGTACCATAATTAAATGTTTTGGATATTTATTGAGTTTTCTTGTGAGTGAGTCACTGGAAAAATGTTATTCTCTCTTTTATTTTATTCTTTAATTCTTTTTTCCCCCCAGGGTATTAGTGGTCCTGTTGGGATGCCAGGTCCACTGGGCCTGAAGGGAGAGCAGGTACACAAAATTAAGATCGTAGTTTGTCTTCTTATTCTACTACTACTCTAATTTTTGCTACATTTGAATATGTTTTTATGCAGACTTTGACAAATGTGGACGTTTCCCTCTCTCTCTCTCTCTCTTTTTTTGTAAGGGAAATATTGGTCTACCAGGACCGAGGGGTACACCAGGGATGCCAGGACTTCCTGTAAGTTTCATGTACAGATCCCCCTCCACTCAAAAACATGTTTTTCTTCTTGTTCCTCCAGTTGGATGTTTAAGCTTCACTGTGCAGAATGATGTCTGTGAAGGATGTTTTTGTGGCGTTTCTGGGCAGATTAGAGATTCAGGCGCAGAGATAGACACAGCACACAGGTAATATTCCAAAAGGCAAAATCTTTACTTGAAAGTCAGGCAGTCATACACGGGAGATCCGTCCAAATAAGCAAACATATCCAGGCAGGGAGCAGGTGAAATCCGAAAACCAGAAAACAAGGCAAAGTCCAAAAAGCCAGAGAAACTAACACTGAGCTGGAAATCGATGAACACAGGAAAGATAAGACTTCAAAATAAATCAATGAACACAGGAAAGATAAGACTTCAAAATAAAACAGGAAACACAGACAAAGACTAACGGGATGTTACAGTTTCACATTCATCTGCTGAAAGTGGAAAGTTTCAATGTGCTCATTGAAAATCTGATTTTAAGGGGCGGGCCTACGAGCATGATTTGTGACATCACAAAGTACTTTACAGTGACAGACACCTGTTGTCAGTTTAATGAAGGAGAAGGAGTAGATGTCATTTCAAAGATTTTAACAAGATAATTGAACTTTTTTTGTGAAAAGAACACATCAGATACAAATTATTATTCAAAGTAGACAAATTTATATACATGTTAAAACATGTCTGGAGGAGCTCTTTAGCGTATTTTATTTATTGTACTTTTTTGTTGCTGGCTGTTTATAACATATATTATAACTGTATTTATAACTGGTATTTTGTTTTTCAATTTGCTTTTCATGTTGTTGTTTATGCTGTCGTTTTCTTTTATGAGAAAAACTTGCAACTGTGTTTGAAATTCCCGTTGGATATACAAAGTTTACTCAGGCGGTGCATTTTTTTTCTTTTTGTCTGAGATATTTTATATTTTGAATTCAAGCAGTCCATCTGTCACTCTCATCCAGATTGTGTTGAAAAATGGAGACAGCACAGAAGTGGAACGTGTGATGGAAAATGTTATTGTTTTATAATATCTCCAGTCATCCCTGTAAAGTTCATACTGCTATCTGTCAGCCAACTAATCTTTTCTTCAGCTGCCAGTTGCTGAATCATTCGCAGTTCAGCAGCACATAATCATTGTGTTCAACCCACTGTGTCTTAGGGAAAAGAAAACCATTGGCTTGGGTTATAAAATCTACGAAGCTGTGGCTGATGGGTTTTTAATGCAGCAGATAAAAGCACTCGAAGCTCTTTGTTGATAAATCCACTTCACAGTGGAAAATCGTACTAATGCCCTTTTCTTCTCCTGTTCTCTCCTCTGTTGCAGGGTTTGTTTGGATTAAAGGTATGATATCATCAACTTAACCACTCTTGTCCTGACAGATCAAACTCACTTCAGCTCTCACTCACCGTTATCTGAAGCAAACGCCCTGGAGGGTTTCCTGCGTTAGGATCCCTCTGGTTTATGTTGATGGCACATATAATCATAAAGCTGTCACACTTTGGAGTTGGCGTTTAGAATGTAATGGGATTTTGCTGCAGTCTTCATTTCCAGTGTGTTTTTATAGTTAATGGTGTGATATTGCCGTACAGAACTGATGTTGTGCTTATCACGTTTTCTTCTCCCTGCAGGGTTTCAAAGGCTACCAAGGTTTTCCTGGCCGGCCCGGCAGGAGGGGACTCCCAGTAAGTTTACAACCGAGTTAGACAACAGAGGATGAAACAAACTCTGAATTAATTCAATAAATTGTGCTTATCATATTAACCTCTTCCACACACACCCACCCCCCCCACCACCAACAACACCACCACCATAGACCCATTGTTGGGGATTTTTTTGGGGGGGAGATAGCAGGTCAACAGTCAACAGCTCGGCAATGTGTGTGAAGTTTTTCTAGTCATAAATCTGTAAAACATTGTGTTTTGGTTAGGCGCCTGTTCAAAATTTGAAGGTTTAGAGTGTATAAGGGCTTAGAACATTATGATGGAAGTATGATGGCCCTTCCCATGCTCAATTATGTCTCATAAGTTGTTACTGCAATTTTTGGGTTGATACCATTTGTTACACAGATTTTGTGCAACATTTAACCCTTTTTGACCACTCAAATTGATAAAAATGGTCAAAAATCCCTCAAAAATACCACATTAAGACAGCAAGAACTTGAGCAACACCATAAACAAATTCATGCTGTGATTTGGTATCAAAAACTTTTGACATTTAGAGATTTCTATAAGAATTTTTCAGCGATTGGATGACTAGCACTTCTGTTCTGGAAATTGCTCAGAAACCACCTTATTGTGTGTATAGGTACCTTGGACAGCCATACATCCTCTGAATGCCCCAGGTCTCTAGTTTGTGGTTGTACAGTTTCAGGAGGCTGGGATCATCCTAAAGGTCACAGTAGGTCATTATATATAGTGAGGTCAAAAAATTCTCTCTCTACAATGTAATGGCTACTGTGGGGACTAACATGATCACACATGAATATAGTTGGGCTCATTGAATCCACATGAGTATCAGCTTTCCAGTCATACCCAATTTATGCAATTCCAATACTGTTTAGGGACCCTAGTATGCTTACAATAGGCAAAAATAATAAATTTATACTGTATGCAAGAAATGCACTGGGAGCATTGATTAGCATAAAGTGGGCATGTCTGTAAAGGGGAGACTTGTGTGTACCTATAGAACCCAGTTTCATTCAGATATCGTGATGTGAGAGGTCAAGATACCCCTTTTGAAAATGGCCATGCCAGTTTTTCCCTCGCCAAAATTTAGCCCAAATTTGGAGCGTTATTTATCCCCCTTACCGACAAGCTAGCATGACGTGGTTGGTACCAGCAGATGCCTTAGGTCATCTGGTTCACTCTAGCTTTTAAACTGAGCCCACTACAGCCTCTGAAAGACCGTAATGTCAGCAACGGACATAGACGTCCAAGCGGAGTTAAAGAGGTTAATATAAAGCACTTTTATTAGATAGATTCCATCCATTATACAGTATATACTGCTTATGCTCAGAGGGTTGCGGGGGTGCTGGAGCCGATCCTGGCTGACATTGGGCGAGAGGCGGGGTAACACTAGATATCATACATCCAAAATGTATGCATTTATACACAGATGTGTATACAGAAGTATCTACATTAACAATGCATAGAAATGAGTTCAGCTAAATATAAAATATAAAATTAGCCTAGTGTGCATACTGACAGTTTGCTTAGTTTATACCTTGACTGGCGTTTAGCTAAAATTAGCTTAACATTCAGGGGAAATGGAACGAAATTATAGAGTTCTTCGGCTGTTATTGTCTTAATCGTAGTGACGCTATAATTTTTAAGGATCTTACTTGAACACCGCATTACTTGATTTTAAAAGATTGTCAAAATGTGAAACAGCTATTTGAAATAGAAATAAACCTCTTTTATGTCTTTGCCTCATCACTCAGTTGTTCTAGGAATCTAACATTTTTATATTTGTCAGTTGTATTTGACAGTGTGTATTTTTACTTAAGAGCCATGTCAAGGGACACAATTCTTTCACTTCACTGTGATGGATAACAAAGGTTTTCAAAATCTGGATCAAAGATTGAAATTTTTATAGTGTATATCCAATGTGTGCATCTTCCTTGTGTTTTAGGGTCCACCTGGGGTTCCCGGACCCCCAGGACAGTCACTGAACATGACGTTGACTCAACTCAAGGCAAGTGATACATGTCTTCATCATGTATCATAAGATCATTTGAAACAGACATGAGCCATAGCCCACAACTCAAAATATACTAAACATACTTTTTCCCTCCATTTTTTTCTTCTCTTTCCATGTCCAGGACCTGATGTATGTGTCCGATAAGCCCAACTATCCTCTGATCCAGACTCTGCTGGATTCTCTGCAGCATGAGCTTCGGCTGCTGGTGGATCCTCCTGATGGCAGCAAGGAGCATCCCGCCACCACCTGTCTGGAGCTCTGGCTCTGTCACCCTGAATACAGCAGCGGTCAGTTCCCGAAACCATGAAATAACATTAAATTCACACTGAAATATTTTGGGAATCTCTGAGCTAGCTGGAGTTCTAGATACTGTCCTCTCTGTTGCATGTGTGCATCATCCTCCATGTGAGCCTTTCTGAACTCTGACATAATTAATAATAATATTTAATGTGGTAACATTTATAATTTTAGCTTTCAAATACTATGTCACTCAGTTCGAGAATTTTTTGGATTGGTGAAAAAATCACAAGCATGTTAAATATTGATAGCGGCACGGTAGCTCAGTGGTTAACATTGTAGAACTGGAGCTGGTCCCCTGCACAGTGGCTCCTAACACCTAGGATTGGTTAACTGCAGAGAATTAATTAAATGATAACTTATATTAATAATTTGAAACCTAAACACTTCTATAAATTATAAATATGTACATGGACCACAAACAGAAACATGTACATTAACACACCCTTTGCACTCTGTTATAGTACCTCAAAATTTCCTCTCAGCTCACTGTTGGTGTTTTGAAATTCAGCACAGTTCAGAGTTGAGTTTCAAAACATCAACATCAAGTTATGAGTAATGTGTTATTGACTGCTGTAACAAAATCTTAACAAAATACGCGAATATACATTACAGTAAAAACAATAGATGTACAGAGCCTAATTTTCTTTGCAGATGACTGTCCTTTATATATTTTAGTTATAGAGTTCAGTTGTTTACTTCCTCCTTGTTCAGGGCTTACACTTAAACTGAAACATTCACTTCTTTTAGCACTCCCATTGTAACTCCCATTTCAACTACTTTCAGTATCTGTATTTCAAAATGCAACTACAACGACAACTGTTTCAGTATTTCAGTTATTTCAAATGTTTCAACTGAAAATAAAGTGATTTTTTTTTAATGACTAATCAAAAGAAATGTCATCATTAGTTAGATAACTTGCATATGTTGTTTTTCCATTTCTAACATACCAGTGATTTATATTTACAGCAAAACCAATATTTTGTCAAGTCTCAAAGCTGTAGCTCCATCAAAATCTGTTATCATCAGGGTTACTATAATAACATGACATTCTGAGATGCTTTTATAAATGCTGTTTGTTATAAAAGGCAAAATAAAAATGCTAATACTTATGTAACCCCAAAATACACTAAATAAAAGTATAATTAGCCTCAATACAGCACATTTTTGATGGTGTGCCTATCCATATCTATTGAATAATTGATACCTAATCTTTCTGATTCTCATCACATATCATAAGTGAATGATCCATATTATCTGTGCCCACCAGTGTACCAGCAGTTGGAGTAATAATACATATACAATATACTGTAAAACATATTTTACACTGCAATTTTTTACACTTGAGCATCTTTAATATTTCCTTAGTGCACTTAGTCCAATATGTTGGAGTGGTTGTGTTTGTGGTATTGCTCAGGTCAGTGTTCATCCCTGCAGATCTCATTGAGCTCTCGCTAACCTTTCTACTTTCTCCGCAGGAATGTATTACATTGACCCCAACCAGGGCAGTCCAGCCGACACTCTGCTGGCCTACTGCAGCTTCTCCTCCACATCAAAACAGACCTGCGTTCATCCTCAAGACTCTCAGGTATAAAGACATCACCAGAGAAAGGCTGTAGGAAATTGCACCTCTGGATCAATGGCGTGTCCGCTAACTTAACGTACGGCCTGAATCTCAATTTGATGAATTGTCAGTCGGCTCGCACTTTTGTAGTGATGACTTGAACTTGTGAAACAGTCACCTTGAAGGCCTAAATCTTATTTTGTTTAGGACATCATTCCTATACAGTATCAGTTATTAAATCATTGCTAATCCACTGTCTGCCACACAGACAGACACACACACACACACACACACATTCTTCCACCCTCACTCACTGCTAAATTTCCATAAATATAATTTCTCTGCCCTCAAACCGTTACTAGAGCATTCCTGTATAGGATAAAACACAACAAATTCAGTGATGAAAATGAATTATGATTATGCCAGAGAGAAACAACGTATCACTGTTTAAAGAACAACATTAAGTCAGATTAGGAAGTGCAACACAGTATATAATCTAGTAAAAAGTCAAGAGTCCACAGGAGTAGAAGTAAAATAAGTAAAATATGACATCACAGTTATCCCAACATTAGCATTTACCTAGAGTGTTGTATTAGCAACACATTAGCCTGAGATAGCTAATATAATGGCTAGCTTTGTTAGCAGCAAACCGATCGCAGAAAACCAAATTTAACATTTAACATTACAAACAGCAGTTACAAAATAGCTATAATTAATGGAGTACATGCAGATAGTGGTCAAAAAAGGGGCATTTGGAGAGAAGATAAAAGATGTGTTTGGTCACAGAACTGACACAATTGATGATCAAACTGCAAATGCGATGTACTATGCCGGTAGGTTCATTCCTGACTTTGAAAACAGCAGCAACACACAAGTGGATGTAGGTTTGAGAATTGTTTTGTTAAAATGTCCCAGTAGAGCTTTCTAATAGAAAAAAAATAAATGTTCATCTGAAACCAAATACTGGTATACGTGTCTTATCTTTCAGTCGGTGATATAGACATGTAACACCTGTTGAAAACAACATATCATGGCCAAGTAAAGATCAGCCGAATATCTACCACACAAGAATAACAATAATTTTAGACTAGTAAATGCATAGCTGCATTTTCTTCAGGAAAAAAAAGACACAGATGTTATTATTGTTGTTATTCTGCACAAAACACACCTCTCTCACCCTCTCCACTCTAATACAGTAAATACTACATAAAGAATTGACTCACTCAACCAAAGAATAATATGAATTGGTCTTGGGTAGCGTGAGGTGGATGCATCTGTCACTAAGGTAGCCAATTTACGTCTGGTTCATGCTTGAGCTGCATTCTAATCCAGAGTCCATCAGCAGCTGTCTGAACATCGTTGACCTTCACAAGTCTCTTATATAAAAGCAGGACTTGCATTCAGATTCGTATATGTGTGTGCCTTCTTTTCTCTGACTGCAGCTGCCCATGAAAGCCTGGATTGAAGAATTTCCTGAAGACGGATCTTTTCAGTGGCTCAGCAGGCTGGAGGAGGGGTTTCAGGTGAGTGAATCCCTCTGAAGGGAACAACCAAAGCAAAGCATTTACTCTAACTGGATGTTATCTCAAATCACAGATTAGTATATTCATTAAGACTGCGTTCAGCAGAAATCCAGAACTATCTGAACAACACAGACTCTAAAGCTTCATCTCCACTGCATGGTACAGCTCGGCCTGGCTCGACTCAACTCACTTTTGGTACCAGGTACTTTTCTCGATTTTGTTTTCCACTGCAGATAGTACCCCCTCATTAGCCGCGTTCGTCCGTTCAATAGGAAAATATTAGCACCTAATAACCATGTAAACGCTTCGATCGTTTCTCTCTCGCTGGAATAAATACATTCTTTCTGCGCATGTTTGCCCCACGTGGGGGAACATTAGGTGACGTGACCGAGTTTCCAGGAGGCACAGAAACATGGCGGCAGCAAAACAAAACTGATCTGTGGCTGATCCAACTTTTCTGTTGGAGACCTTTAAAAGATTTAAGGATTGTTGAACGCCTCTATGGTTGAAAGGCTTGAAACAACAAGTTGTTCAAACAAGTGAAAAGATGAACGAAGCTGGGAAAAAAAATTCTACTTCTTCTGTTTTATTTCCGGCAGATTAGACGCTTCACAGCAGGCGGAACCACTGTGCGCATGTCAATTAATGACGTCATTAAATGCTTCTGGCATGCAAACGCACATTTAATTGGATCCCTTTATTTAGCGTCCATGTAAACAGTTAAGTTGGAATCTCAAATCAGAAAGATTTCAGTCGGGTTGAAGAAATATTGTCCATGTAACCTCAGCAAATGTAGGCAGGATTCTTAGCTGATCGTCCTAGCGATCATCATCTTCAACGCGACACAAACAGAAATAATGGAGGATGTTGAAGGGATGGTATCCTTGATTAAAAGTTAATAAAAAAATTGCGGTCGCTCTTGATGGTAGCTTGGCTATTTAAAAATGGAAAAAGACCAGATCCAAGCGAGTCGAGTCATGCTGTACCATGCAGTGGAAATGAGGCATAACGTATCACTAACATATCGAGACTGTAAATGTGCCGTAAAACCAAACTATGAGCTAAAAAGTAAAAATAGCAAGCGACCCCTTTCATATTACAAACAAAAGTTGAAATACTTGTCACAGTAGAAGATACTATCAGTCATTTTTGTGCTATTGTTTTCTGTCACATGGAAAATAGACAAAATATCATAATAATAAAATCAATCATTTTGTCCATTTTTACATTCACTTAGTTTGTTTTACCTGTTAATATTGTTATTGTTGTTGCGCAATCACAAACCAGCATCACATTCTTATTCCTTTCTTTTCAGTTTCACTATCCAGGTGCTAATGTGGTCCAGATGCGTTTTCTGAGGTTGCACAGTAGCACTGCCATCCAGAAGGTGACCTACTCGTGCCATCCAGGACACCAACTGGGCCAGACTGACAGAGAGATCAAATTCCTCACTGACACAAGGAAGCAAAGTTACCTCGGAGCACTTAAAGATTGTGTGGTGTGTAAAAAGTTTTCTAAACTCCCTTTCTCACCGTGCTCTTGAGAGGCTTGAGGAAGCAAAGGTCAGGCTGCCGTTTGTTTTGTTGAGGAAAACTCTTTGCCGGTTATTTGAAAGGTCTTTTCATAACTTTTACAAAAATACAGTTGCAAAAAGTAAAAGCTTTTAGATATATATTTTTTATTTTGCCCATGGTGATGGGAGTTCTTTTTAGAACAATTATTTATTATTATGATATTATATTTTTTGGTAGGAGTTTTTTGTTGTTGCTCTTAAAGTTGGACAGAAGAACTCACCATCTCTGGTCCTGGTGTAGAAGGACCTGGAAAGCTCTGGAAAGGTTTGAGGACCAAGACATCATATTTTTCAGAATTTGGTAGTGAGTCTTGAAAGTCCTGGATGTAACTTAGGAAGAAGTTCAGGCATCTCTGGAAATAGAGGAGATAATAATTGTTAGTTGCTGCCCTAGTTGAGACAAAACATTAAACATAATATGCTGAAGTAGTATTCCTTTCACATAAAAAAGGGATGATTCATAGCAATCACATGAAATGTGTTCTGTTTCCTGTGTGTCAGCCTGGAGAGGAGACCGTTTCTGGACCTCGGGAGTCTGTGTTTGAGTTTGAGGACCTCCAGCTGCTTCCTCTGAGGGACGTAGCACTAATGGGAGGTGGAAGCTTCACACACCAGTTCGGCTTCACTGTCGGACCTGTGTGTTTCAGCTAGAGGCGCCAGAAAGCTGTGCCGTCCCAGAAGACTCACAGGTCCAGGACACAAACCTCTGTTCAGATCATGGACACCAAGAGGACAACTGGACTACCTCCCTTCCAGCTTCTGAAGATGTTGCTTCCTTTTTCCTCTTGTTTTGGGGGATTTGATCTCTCAAGTTGAGTGACTCCGTATTCATGAATTTGAGAGGACACCAGTGTCCCCAGGCTTTTTTCACAGAGAAGTCAATTTTGTTTACAGAGACGGAAATCTTGTATTAAATAATTTAAAAATGTATGTTTATAATCCTTTTATATACAATGTTTTTTTTTCTCTGTTTGATTTCTGTCATAGTCTGCCATTGTGTATATAACTGACCTCTTAACAATGTGTTCTGCATGGGGACACAGCTACTGTTGTCCCATTCACCGTATGTGACCAGGCCAGTAAACTCATTCACCACTATTTTAGTACTGTAAGTGAACTCGGATGTGTCCTTTTACTCAAGGTCCTGATCGCGTTTTATTTGAAAGACCAACATTTATTTAATCCTAAAAACAATAGAGTGGGACAGTCATAGTGTCTTATGCATACTTGATGCTGTCTGTTGTCAACAGCAAGACCAAATTATTCCTCATTTTGTTAAAATACAAAACATTTTTTGTTTTTACAGTTTCATATAATTGTATGGGTTTTTTTTTTTTTACATCTCAGGTATGATATATTAATGATATACACATAGGCTCTGAAGCTGCTGTTGCCATAGTATGTTGGTCAGTTTTGTAGTTAAACATCCAAACTTAAAGATTTAAGAAATGTTAATGGATTAATCCAGGAAAAGACCAAAACCACCACTGAATTAGTCCAAGTGTTGTCTGTGTAGCCAAATCCTGATAGATCTTATTCCTCTGTGCCATGGAGCATCAGTAAGCCACATAGCTGCACTGGGTGACATGTTCCTTCATTATCAAGAACACAAATGTAGTTTATTTTGACACAATCCCACATACCCCATCCTGCTACCGGAAATACCAAATGTGTATTAATCCGCAGCTGAAAATAGTCCACAACAAATGCTCTATTTACTTGTGTTTGAGTAACAGTGCCCAGCTGTTTTGGGAAATTACTGAGCAAAAGTATTATGAGCTTCTTTACAGAATTACATTTTCTGGATGAACCAACGAGCTTGGGAATGAGCGTCGGAGACAGTTTGGAGAAATCGGAAAGTACTGAGAGACGGATTGAAGAATTGTCGGTTTTGCTCACTTGTTGAGATTCGTTGACAATAAGAAAACAATATCATAACGCCAGCCTTATGCTTTAAAATGGTGAACTCCTGCACACTGTTTTCCAAAGCAATGTTAAAGAAGTTTTAGTCGTATATCTTGATTAAGCTTTGAACAACAACACAATAAGCAGCATCTTTATGAAACAGCCACAGGCTGCAGCAACCAATCACAAACAGGGTCAAATCACAGGAACACCTGAGATGACAGAAATGTAACATAAAAGACTAATCAACATATGTAATTGGAAAAGAATGCAATGAAAACCTGAGATTAGGAAAAAAAAATAGGGGGAAAGTATTGCCTTCCAAACTAAAATCTGCTAACATGAACACAATGAATTATGATTATCAAGATACTTTTTTCCCCCATTCGCCTGAAGGTTTATGACAAAAACTTAATACATTTTGTGCTGGAAGTGTACAAGAGTTTAACACATTTTCATTAGATTTCATTCTCCTATGCACCAGTCCAACAGGTTTATGTTACATTTTTTACTGTTTTAACAAAAGAAATGTTAAATTCAAGTGTGTTCAGGAGATTCTATCTTTTACAGTTATTCTCATGTGAACCAAAGACTGAGGTTAAGCAGCCAGAGTTTACAGATCCACCTATTTCCTCCCAGAGCAATACTGTAATTTATTTCACTGTACTGTAAAGAGCATGCATTTAAGTTTGGCCGCAGAGTACGTGCAAGAGTATCCTGCAGAGCTTCTTTGCCCCCCTGGTTAAAAAAAAAAGTGTCTATTACCACCCACTTAGCATTGAATAATTGCTGTCAGCCTGAATTTCTGCTTCATTCAATCTGAGAAGTGCTTGGGTCCAGAGAAAAGAAGCAAGCCTTGTAGCTTCTCAGCAGAATCCGGATTTGGTGTTTGTGTCCCAGAGGTGGTCAGCAGTAGTGCGGTGTACAGTCTGCAGGGAGTAGAGGATTCATTTGAGTGAGATCTCAGGGAGTTTGTGGTGTGAGTGTAGTCCACCGGGTCAGCCAAAACAGCAGCTCTGCAGCTGGAAAACACCAAAACTTCATTTTCTTGCTTATACCAATTCACAGCTGTGGAGAACCAGAGGGCCTGCAAGTTTTTCATGAGGCTGAGGTGTGCCACTGCTATATAACAGGGAAGAAATGTACTTAAACTCAATCTCCACTAGAAGAATTGGATTCAAGTTTAAGCATCCACGGATTTACAATTCTGGCCTGGTGTAATATTCAGTGTTTTCTCCTTATATTTAGATTTGTCATTTCATCATTCCATATGATTGCCTTAGCTGGCTGAGACTGATCATTGTTACTTTACTTGTTTTGTAAAAATTATCATTTTTAAACATATGAAATGACATGCTGGACATCTGTCTTGTGTGATCCCTCCATCAGCTCATTCAAAGAATTGTGTCAGCTGAATAAAATAAAAAAAATACATAACCAAATGTTGACTTAGTGTACTTTATCATCATTAGTATTTGGTCATAAATCAAAGTAAGTAAAATGAAATTTTGACTTGATGCTGGCGCTAGGTGAACAGGATCATCAAGTTATACATCCTCTAGGGACCATGAATGTATGTACAAAATGTAATCTCAATCTGTCCAGTTGTTCAGATATGACAGTCTGGACCACAGTGGTGGGCCTACTGACTGATAGACTTGCTTTTCCAGCTTTTGTCTAATTCTGACTCTAATGTGTTCTCTGGAGGAGTTTATTCTCTGGCATCCTCTGCAACTGTTAGCTGTGTACGTTGCCGATGGCCATAAATACACTACCATATTTAGCAGGGGTTTTTTGTATGTTTGATTTCATGTATTTTTGTGTGTGACACTAGTCTTGTGTGTGTGTGGCTCTCCAGCAGTGCAACAACTCCTGCTGTGGCTCTTCCTCCTCATCCTGTCGTTGCTCCCTCTGGAAGCCCAGATGTCCATGCACAAGGACCTATCTTTGCCCACCCTCATTCTCTTTATGCATCCATGACCCTCATTCCTCAACCCCATCCACATTAATTTCTCCCCCAACCCCCTACTGTCTCCTGTTCAGCAGTTCCCAGCACTGAAACTCTCTATTCCTGTTGCGCTTGCTCCCTCCAGGACCCAGACTATATTGTGTGCTCCAACTGCCCATCAACCACAGCAGCTTCCCTCCAGGTCAGGTTCAATAAAAGAAAGGTGGAAGCAAATACATGTAGTAAGTGTGGGTATTTCAGAACAGCATCCACTGGGCACAGCCAGTACAAGGGCACAATACTGTCCTACATTAAAATAACTTTTTGAATTAAGAACAGCTGGAATTAAATTAAAATGACCTGCAATACCAAAAAAGGGACTAAGTTACGTCAAAATCTTGTTGTTAAGGGTTAAAGCGCAAACTGTCAGAACACGTGCACACGTCACATGACACCCTCGTCAGCTCTTACTTGTCCACATCTGTCCCAGGTTGTTCATGTGCTAACTGTAGCCTTGGTTTCCCCTGTTTCATTTGTTTGACATTTCATGTAGCAGCACGTCGTCTTGCGTGACAGTCGGACTGACTACCATGGTACATGCTGACCCTTTTGGCAGCCGAACAGTGTCACTTTCCACTTAGGAACAAGAGACGACTCAAGCTAGCCCGTCGCAGCTAGCTAACAGCTGTTAACGTCAGGCTTTCAGGAGAAACAAACGTCGCTGGGAGGCTGACAACCAGGCACAAAGGTGAGGCAGGCAGCTGAACGTGAGACTAATATTTTAGAGATTTGCCGGTGTGTTTTAACAGCATGTCAGTAATATGTGGGGGGCAAGGGTGTATCTAAGCTAATGAACTAGCCTATTTAGCTTAAATAGCCCTTTGCTGTCTAATGTAGTTTTTTGCGTACAGTAACAAGCATTTTTGAGTTGAGTCATTTTTAACTATACTAAGACGATTATTGATGAAGTTGCTAGCTGCAGCCTATGCTATTTGTCAGAATTATATTCAATTTAGTTTAGTTTTGAAGCTCTTTTACGTAATCTGTGATAGATTTCTTGCAAAGGCTACGTGACCACTTCTGGGAGCATCAATGTATTTGAGTTGAATTCAGCCCCGTTTCCCGATAACCAAATTAAGAGTGTTTTTACACCCGTTTCCGCAAACACCACTTCAGAGCACATGAACGTGCATCTTGTCGTCAGCTGTCCATGGTGCTGAAGAGGATAATAATGAATACATTTTAAAGTATCTCAACAGTGTGATGATATATATTTAAAAAAATACAGAATTTGCAAAGCATAAAAGAAGTAAATAACACAACAGAAGTATTTATACATGCATATGCAGTGTTTCCCACAGGATTTTATGAGACTGTGGTGGGTGGGCTATGAAGGTATTATTGGAGCAAAACGTCTGAGCACCTGTGACAGGGGAATTTGTAATGAAATGTGTGAAATAGTCACACACGTGTATAAGTAAATTTGAAGTTCAAGATTGTTTTTCTCTCCCACAAACACAACACAGCAGCTACACCTTCTCAGATTCTTCATTGCAGGTGCACAAATCCTGCTACAAATCACAAGTTAAGAAACTCATCCGCTCACACTTCTGCTACAGTTGCTGCAGTAAACATGGTGCAAAACACATTCGCACACCCGTATCAAAACATGTGCAGTCATGAACAAAATTTGCACATCTGCAAATCAGTATGTGAATTCATGCAATGAGAGTTGCACACCTGTGGAATATTTTCTCACAAATTTTTTCTTGGATATATTTCTATCACAAACACAAGTCAGTAACTACAACAACAATGTCTTGCTGCATTTCACATGATGACATGTTACTAGGTTGAAGTAAGTTGAAGAAAATTAAGTTGGTGTACTTTGATCAATGCAGCTGATGCTGCTAGTGGCAAATGTTGCACTTACAGCGCAAATAAAACCTCAAATTCAATCAAATCAGTGACAATTCTATGGAGACTTTGAACAATTCATGAAGATGCAAATGAACATTGCAGCAGATGGAGAAGTTCTAGCATTCATAACACAATGGAAAATAAGAAGATACAGTGAAGGAATCATCAGGAGAACTGGCATGTCAGCTAGATGAAATAAAGGTATAATAAAGTATTGGAGGTATAGGCAATAACTCACACAAGAAGTTATCTGGTAGCTGTATGCTGTACATCGTGTCTGGGCATATGAAAGTCAGTCAAAGGATACAAACAATACACTTGGCTGGTTTGGTGCAAATCAACAATTTCACCCTTCTCTGTTTACCCCTTGTGGCAGGTTTGATTAATAATGGTACACTCCTCCTTTATAAAAACATACACATGTAAATGTATGTCAGTTAAATGCTGGTGAAATAACCATAATCTGGTTTAAAAAGACATCCTATAAACTTCCACTTTTCAACTAAATATGGCTTGGTTTTAGTAGATGCCATGGCATCTTTTTGCCTGTTGATTTTTGTAGAAAAAAAAGAGTCACCGAGTCTTTGCACCTTACCAATATGCATGGGCTCCAAACCTATAACAAGTCATATTAGTCAGGGTTACTGTATTGTAGTGTTCTACTAACCACTGCCTTCAAAACAGCAAAGGATTTACATTTACAATGTTAAAAAGCAGACAAAAATAGCAAATAAAGATGAATGTGTCCATCTTTACACAGTAGGGTCACTAAATGTGACCTACATTTTACATTTCACATTACCCTAATTTAAGGAAATAGTCATGGTTAGACTAACTGTTTTTTACTTTTCTGTGTGCAGCTTCTATGACCTACGACTGTCTGCTCCAATCAGAGGATGTATCCGCCTTCCAGAAAGGACTTCATCTCTCTGACCCTCAGTGATCCGCACAGTCACACGTACAACAACGGCAAACACCGGAGACAGTCCTGCTGGAGGGTGAGTGGTCCTGTAGTGCAGCATGCAGATCATGGCTCTAGACGGACCTGAGTTTCACCGCTTTGACACAGAAACCCTGGAGTTTTGGTGCAAGATAATGAACTTGTGTTCAGCTCATGTTTGACACATTCACACCAGACTGCTGTCACAGGCTGTGGTCGTTCACACGAGACTGTGATCTGCCTCTGTATAGTAGTGCCTTACCACAGAGTTACGGTTGATGGCACTGGTGGAAGATGTGGATAACATCTTCTATCATAGTGCATGTTATTTTGTATCATAATCCAATATGCAGAGATGTGACAAATCAAAGGAAAAACCTGAATAAATATGTGGAAAAACATAACAAACGCAGATGCTTCTGTACAGGTTCATTGAATGGTTTGGTGAGTATGAAAATGATGTGAATCATGTGACATTCACAGTCACCAGATCTCAACCCAACTGAGCTCCTATGGGAGATTTTGGCGCCACATGTTAGACACCACTCTCCCACACCATTGTCAAAACACCAAATGAATCAATACCTTTTTAAATGAACGGTGTTCATTCCTTTAGAGACTTGGAGAATGAATTAATAATTCATTTTTCTGTTCTGGAGACTCGGGGTGGCAGCACCTTACTAGGACTTGCTTGGACTGCTTTTTCTTTTCATTCCTCACCCATGTTTATGTACCAGCGCAAACGGTACTAAGAGGTCAGGTCAGAGATACAGCTGGAGGAGAGGCCATGAAGAGCCTCTCTTCAAGGTCCAGGTACTTCATATTGATGTAGCAGTCCTTGCCACGAAGCAGTCCTGCTCATTGATTTGCAGCATTATATCCATAATGGCCTAATATAATACAACCAGAGATATTAAAGGGGTAGCTGCTTTTGGTATAACCGGCATAGAAAAATCTCTGGCTGTTGATCATACATATTATCACATGACCCAGCGTTAGTTCATGGGTTGCTCATTTCTGACTGATTTGGGGTTTCTGCAAAAAGGCTTGTGCTCTAAGCATCCAACTGAGATAGATTACACTTGTGACAAATCGATTCCTAGGTTTCAGCTTTCGTTTCTTCAGCCTCCTTTGTTGTGGAGCAGCCTGAACTTTCAAACTCTTGAGATAAAAGCAGGAGCACCCTGAGCACATTATGCGTGTGATCACTACAGTGAGATAAAACAAATTCTGTTCATCTCACCGTCTCTTTTCCATCTCCCCGCACATTTTCTTTAATCTTGTTTTCTTTACTTTCAAATTTCTTACGCCTCTCACTCCTCCTTATGCCCTCTCGCCATGAGCCCCCCTCATCTCCTTTGTTGGTTTTGATACTCAGGTTTTACATGTATATTGTGTTGCACTTATCCTTTCACATCTCATGCTTTTCTTCACTGTTGCTGCTTTGTTCACAGGTTTTCTCTTTCATCCTTGTGCAACAGGTCTTACAACCTCACCCATAATGCCACTACCTTGGTTGTTCACTGATTTACATCTGTGTAACACAGTTTAATCAGTTCAATGGCCTTCAAATGCTTCAAGTCCAAGGATTAGATCTTTATTTTTTTAACCAAGCAATTAGAGATCTTCTTTGCTCTGTATGTTCACAGCTGCTGCTGTTAAGTTTTGCATTTTATCCACGTTAACTGACACCCATAGTACACCCTGAACACACCATACAGACAGAAAAGTAGTAGACAGGGAACAGTAGCCAGGAGGACGTGCCGTTCTGGGGAGCAAATACAACACTATTGCTGCTTTTTTTTCTTTTCTGGAGAGTTGAAATGCATCTGATGCTGAGAAATAGGACAGTGGTGTATCCTGATGCACAACAACCTGCAGTGATGCACATCAAGACACTGCAGGTATGTGGGCTTACACAGAAAACAATGGGTGCGGGTTTTGGTGTGCGTCTGTCTGTGTGTTCCTTTTTAGTTTTATCATTTTTCCCAACAAATCTGCGTTATTTTAAACACAGTTGGACCATGCACACTGAATTGTCAAATAAGGGCCCTCTTTTATTTTTCTAAAAAAATGTTTGCCATCCATTTTTAATCCTAAAACTGGTAGAAAACACTAAGGAGTATTTAAAAGATCATTTTAAATTCAGAAAATCTGCCGATACCCTGATCATAAGCAAAAATACTTTTTTAATCATCATTTCAACACGATTACTTCGGTCAGCATGGTCAGCTCTCATAAAGGTAATTCATTCTGTTCTCTGAATTGAAAAGGCAAATCAGCGCTCTGATCTGTAACATTTTATTTCATCAGTATATCAATAGACATTTCTTCCATAAAGCCAGCTTTATAGCAGAGATGTCAATCTGGCTCAGCATTCCCCTGTACCCGTGGGTCGTCAAATTTGATTATGGTTTTTTGAGAAAACCGTTCTCTCGAAATTATGTTCCTTTGAGTGGCTTGTTGGCTCAGTTGTTTGCTCCCCACACAGCAAAAAGGACTTTAACCCAATTCACATTGGTTTTCTCTAACATCTCCAAACACATGCAAGTCAGGTGGAAACTCTGAATCTCTCATTGGTATGTATGTGAGCGTGAGTGATTGTCAACCAACCTGCCGAGTTTCCCTTCCTCCAGCCCAGTGCAGATAGAGAAAATCAATAATGGTCTCTTCTTTGATGTGCAGTATCAACTTTAAGAAGGGAAATATAACATCTACATACTAACTACATTGCCGTTCGCATATTCAGTTGGCATGGAGGGGAAAGACTCATACACAGTTGTGTTGACTTCACAGCCTTCGGCAGGGAAGGGTACTTGCTTTGGTGTCATCATGTGACCTATGACCACCTGTCATCACATCTTTGAAGTTGCATCCTTGGGTCACGCGACAACAGCTGAGCAAATTCCATTTGCTGAAGAAGACTGTCAGATACAGTCGAAAGCTCTGGAGCAAAGCTAGTAAATGAATCATGAGTTTAGAATATTTTATCACAGGTATGTGTTCCCAAGGTCAAGATTGAATCTGTATCTGAAAATTAGGGCTGTAGTTAACCAAAGAAAATCTTGGTCTGAAATTCTATCTACTCTTCAACCAATTGATTGTTTATCTCTAGATTAGCTTAACCACATCGGCCACAGTTCACTGAGTGCACTCTACCTGGTAGCCTAAATGAATTATAAATAAACAAAAAAAGCTATTTTTAACCTAATTATTTTCTGCAATCAAATCTTAGCCCATATTTGCTAGCCTAATAATTTCAGCTCAATCTGTTAAAAATACCTTGTCTGTATCAGTGACGTTTTAGTTCAGATGCAGAAGAAATGTAGTCCATTGATATTTGTGACAGCGCTGTCCAGTTTGTCTTGTTATCAATTCCATTTGCTGCAATAAAGATCCAAGTGTGATGAACATTGTGAAAGCTTACTAGATGAAAATTGATATTGACGGTTTTCTTTTAGGGGCATTCTTTCTGCCATTCTGAGCATATCACACACTGTCAAAAAGTATAATATTGAATCATAGGTGTTCTGGTAATTCCAGGCCCAGTATTAGGGGAAAGAAATACAAAAACTGAAAAGAATATGTTGATGCTGTTACGTTAAATGAACAATAGCAAAGTAAAATGAAATGTCCCCTGAGATAAAGTCTGTTGCACAGCTCGCAGGCGATGGCTCAATAGTTTCATGGTGTTGCACAGGTGTTAATTAGAGTAACTAACGGAGTGGTACCACTCTGCCTGTTAGCCTTCTCCCCTGAGAGACCCTGACTCTGCCCCTCCCCCTGCACTGCTGGGTTGAACTGGTTAGATTGTTTACTTGAGCGGTCACTGGGCTTCACGCATCAGGTGGAGAGAGATGATGAGTTCGTTCAGGGTAAGCCAGACCAGGAAGGTCATCAGGCTTTTCCCTTATTTACTCTGCTATTTTTAAAGGAAGCATAAACAGATTTGTCAGATATTTTGATGGGAGAATGTTAGAATCTGCAGATAGATTTGTTTGTGATTTGAATTCAGAGCTGTGTTACACATGTTCCAGTGTAGTGAGCTTTTGTTTGTTTATCTGCCTACAGAAATGGAAGCAGCTGTCTCGGCTCCAGCGAAGCCTCATCCTGTTCCTGCTGGCTCTGCTGCTCATATTTGGACTGCTCTCCTATCCCAGCATCACAGAGCAGTGGAGAGGTAAACAATGCCCACACAACGCTAAGCTCACACACACAAACACTGGCATTAATACTAATGGTGTTGCTGCATGACTCGTTGAAGCTGATGAGTTGGATTGCCTGTTGGTTGTGTTTGCTGGTGATGATAAATTGCAGTGAATTATTAAAGCACCACATGAGACGCTGTTTCTTTGTTTAGATTAGTTTGACCAGACCACATCCACACAAGGGCGTTTTCACACCTATAGTTGGTTTGCTCTGGTCCAAATCAGTTGATTAGTTTGTAAACTTGAAGCGAACCCTTTGGTTCGGTTTCTTTTCACACAGAGAAAAATCCAAGCGAACCAAAATGCATCACTACAAACCACATAAGAACGTTCACTCCGCTTATTGGTCAGATGTGTCTGGGGCGGGAGCAAGAAAGTAAATACAGGAAGAAGCTCCTGTGTTTCTGGACTAGTGCATATTTCTGTGAGAGAAACATTGCTATGCAATTTAACATGGCGCAACGGCACAGTTGGCATTTGCTCGTAACCATGGTAATTATCTAAAAGCATCCAGCAGAATGCCCAATGCACTTTGAGGAAATGTCTTGAAAATACTATACTGCTTCACACTTTGCAAAGACGTGCTGCCTTCAGACAACTGAACAGAATGCAAAGTACACCTGGCCACAGGAGCCATTTAACTCAATTACATCTGGTATTCGGGTCAGATCGAGGTCAGATCACAGTCCCACCACAAACCGCGACCACCTCCTCTAAAGGGTCTCGGTGCGGTTGTTTTGGTCCGAACCCGAGTGCGATTACTGTGTTCACTGTGAACCACACTAACCAGGCAAACATACCAGGGTTCGTTTTAACCAAACCAAACAGGTTAGGTGTGAAAACGCCCTAATATGGCTAAAATTTAAAATGCTTTCCTTTGTTTCGGTTCACAGTAAGCTAGCATTTTTTCACACCCCAAAAGCTGAGCTTTCTGAAAATCCCTCTCCAGAGAAGATAAATCCGAAATCTCCTTGCGTTTTAGAAGTGCGGACTGGGAAAACTGAGCATTTGGGAAAGGATTATATACTGTATGCCTGCTCAGACTCAGTCGGGGGCTGTGCGCTAGTATAGCTAGGAAGATAATTTCCTTCCATCTCTGTGAAGAGTCTAGTTTAACGTTATGTAATTTATTTTGTCAGATTACTTTAGAATCATAATGATAATATAGTTAGCTGGCATAGTGTGAACTTAGTCTTAGCTTGTTTTCTTGTTCATTGTGTGTGTGTGTGCGCGCGCGTGTGTGTGTGTGTGTGTGTGTGTAGGGTTGTCTGACAGGGAGGACTGGCTGGAGCTGAATGGCAGAGAGTTGAAGACCATTCCTCCAGGTGTGAAGTCTATATTGGGCCAAACTGCAGGTAAAGCCCCAGTTCCTGTGGCAGGGCCAGCTGTGGGACCATATGTGGGGCCAGCTATGGGGCCACATGCTATGGTGGAGCCCAGAGGACCAAATATCCCCATTTTGGCTAAACCGCCCACTAAGGTTAGAGTGTTTGTATTGCTTTATTTCAGGGACATCAGTCAACATTAATTAAAAGATAAAAATGTTAGAGTAGGCCAAGATTGACTAT
Organism: Maccullochella peelii; assembly: GCA_002120245.1. NCBI lineage: Eukaryota > Metazoa > Chordata > Actinopteri > Centrarchiformes > Percichthyidae > Maccullochella > Maccullochella peelii. The sequence goes on along the minus strand of LKNJ01006266.1, from coordinate 14,028 downwards.
TTAGGGCCCGAGCACCGACCTCGGTGCGAGGACCCTATTGAAACTGAAGGAATTCTTCTTCTTCTTCTTCTTCTTCTTCTCCCAAATGAATTGCATTTTTGAGGGGCTATATCTGCTCAAAAACTAACGAAACTTTGCACATGCACCAGAAGTGGTGAAAAATTTGATATTTTATGGGTCTGCAAAATGGCTCAATAGCGCCACCTACAAATCTTTAAAAAACGAGCCCCTGCGGCACGTTTCACCTAGATGTACGAAATGTGTGTCGCCGCCAAACAGGAAGTGCTTATTAAAGGGACTTTACATTGTCCAATCTGCTCCAAACTTCACGTGTCATGACAATAGTGGACTGAAGCCATCTATATGCCAAAATTCCGTCATAGTCATAGCGCCACCTGTTGACAACAGGAAATGGTGCGTTTTACAGTCTGACGTAGTGCTCCTAGTGGGTTGAGCAGAACAACCTCAATCTTGGCCACTTAAGCCTTAAGCAGCTGATTATGCTTTACAGTGAGTACTGTGAGTTTTCACTGAAGGGCGTGGCCACTGCGGCGTGGCGAACTTCGATGTCTCATCATAAAGACAGAAACTGTTGTAACTCGGCTCCATATAATCTGATCTTGTCCAGATTTCACACNTGACAACAGGAAGTTCCTCGTCCCAACACTTTAATACATTATTCCTTGCAGGTTAACCAGATCCACCTCAAATTTGGTCAACAGTTTTCATCAAACAGCGTTGCCATGAGAACGCATTCTTCGCCATGAAACAGGAAGCAGTTCTTTTAGGGGCCAGGGATGCTTCAATGCTCATGAAACTTGCCACACACGTCACAACGGACTAATTTAGTTGTCTGATATGTGTTTTGGAAATGGGTGTGGCTAAATGGCTGCGCTTCGCCGCCAAACAGGAAGTTCTTTTAAAATGGACTTTACATTGTCCAATCTGCTCCAAACTTCACATGTTACCTGACAATACCGGTCTGAAGGCATGTATATGCCAAAGGTCACCGATAGTCATAGCGCCACCTATTGACATCAGGAAATGACAATCTCCACAGCAGACTCTCTGCTCTGCTGCGTGTTTGTGTGTAGGAGCTAAGCTCTGCCATCGGTCAAACATGCAGCGAGCAGAGATTCTAGTTTTTATTAATTCATCAAGTGGCGGATGCTGCACGCCCTGACATGCGGGAGGTGCTCGGGCCCGTCCATCGCTGCTTGCAGCTTTAATTTTAATCTGCAATTGTTGAAATGGCCCTACAGTAGCTGCAATGATCTATCATGTTAATTACACATTTTAATTACAGTCAGACACATTACACTTATACATAACTGCAGTGACATATTAAAACACACTGCTGTCACAGTACTTCAGTGCACCTCCTCTGTATTATGATTTTGTAAAGCTGTAGCTTAGGTAGGTACTTCCATCACTGGTGGCTTGCACTTACTTCAGTTTGCTAAAATGGTTGTAAAAGATCACTCTTGATACCAATACCCTATAGTTTGACACTTATTCGTCCTTTTTCACAAGGTGTTCATGTTGTCCCTCCTGTTTCTAGCTCTAGCTGTTTGTTTATCCACAGAAAAAGACATTCCCAGGCAAGAGAGGTCCACCAAACCTGCAGAAAGAGGGAAATATGTCAGATTCAGTCGGTGGGGAAAAGCAAGGGGTGGTTCAGGATGAAGGAGGAGAGGAGGAGGACAAGGAAAAGAAGATTGTCAGGTGATCTGTTCATTGCTTGCTGTTTTTTCCTCTATAAACAACTGAACAGAAGGTTTTGGAACTATTGAGAAAAATAAATGACATGTTAACACGATATTGCTCAGAAGATCAGAATCAAAACATTTTCCAGCTGTAGCCAGGCCCTGTAGCCTTTGTTGCAGTACATGCATCAGAGAAGCAGTTATAATTCAAATAATTCAGGCGCGAGACAGGTTTTTACCTTTTTGTCATGCAGCTGGAGAGGAGCAATGATCGAAGCCGACCAGGCCACAGAGCCTCCACCCTCAGCCAATGACAAAGAAGCTGCAGCGCCCCTAGCCCAAGCCAACCCTGCTGACACTGTCCCACTGGAAGGTCAGTACTGAACTGGAATTCTTACCAAGAGCTTGATATACAGCGAGTGAACATGAGAAATGAAGGTACAAGGTCTGCAATTATCCATTCATCTGTTCATTTTTTCGAATAATCCACAAATTGTTTGGTCTATAAAATGTCAGAAACAAAAAAGTCCATCACAAGTTCCCAAGGTCACAACTTCACATGTCTTGTTTTGTCTGACCAACAGTCCAAAACCCAAACAATGATGTAAAACATAGAAACCATAATATTCTGTCATTCTTTGTTTTCCAACCCTGTATCATTGAGGTCCTCCTCTCCCATATTGTTCTGTTCTTTCAGGAATAGAGAACAGTTCAGGCTTTTCTTACTTTTTGAAACTTTTCCCCCTCAAACAGATTCTTTGAAGTAGCATTGTCTAGCTCTACTGGTATATGCTATTTGAAGCCCAGTGCCTTTTTTTTTTTCAACTTAAAGTTTGAATATTTCTAAACTTGCAGGATAAAACTCAAAGCAGCAGTATCAACGCATGGCACCGAATATTCCTTCCACTGAAAATAATCAGAAAGCGAGACATGCACTGTTGAGAGACCTTCCTAGAGGAAATACCAACTTTAAAGATCACACTTTTATTTCTTATTCATTCCTTTTGTTTGTAGTTTCAGCTTGGACTGCGGACAGACTGGAGGCAGTACGTGATGCCTTCAGACATGCATGGAAAGGCTATAAGGACTACGCCTGGGGTCACGATGAGCTCAAGCCCATCTCCAAGTCTTTTGGCGAGTGGTTCGGACTGGGTTTGACGCTTATTGATTCTTTGGACACTATGTGGATTTTGGGCCTAAAAGAAGGTATGTCACCTATTCTCTCTTTCTTGGTGCTGGATGTCATTTAAAATATTTCAGTACTGTTGCCAAAGATGATACCATATAAAGAGATGATATAGAGTTTTGGTACAGATACTAAAAGGATTTCTGTTTTTTGTTAAAGTTGAAACATTTTCAACTTGCACAAATGCATCTTTGCCATAATTTGCGGCTGCCCGGTGCATATTTGCATCGGTTTGCATCCACTCGCATCTTTACATTTTGTATGCTATGTACATAATTGTGCCATCTCTAAACATTTTGCATTTGGTCTCAACAAACTATTTTTCTTTTCTTTTTTACTGTTCATTGTGAACAGTGACTACGTTTACATGCGCACACATTTTCCACTATTATTCCGAATATGACAGTATTCCGAGTTTGATACGGGTCATGTAAACAGTATATTCCATTTGGATATTCCAAATTATATTATTCGGGTTTTAGGAGCGTTCTTTGGACATATATACAGCTCATTCAGAATATGCGTCTCAGTTGGGGTTTTTACTGCAGTTTGCCTGTTTACGGTCAGCTCTGTGCGTTGTAAACAAACCAACTAGCCAACACTTTGCAAGGCTGGGGTAGAGATGCATGCACAGAATAAAAGCCCACATTTCTGGTTGGAAGGAGAAACGCACCCACTTTTAAATATTATGAAAGACTTGGATTTCAGCAAGTTTTTGGAACGCCAACCTTTTCAAGAAGGTGGTTGAACGAATGAAAGAGGGAGGCTGAGTTCACACGGTCGAACAAGGCTGCATGTAAATGGAATTATTAGCGGAATATTCATTTTCATTAGCCATGTAAACATATTAGTAGGAATATTGTCTTTTTTGGAATAAGTGCGAAAAAACTAATATTTTCTGCATGTATGTTATAGGAGTGCAATGCTAAATCAGTGGAGTTTTCTTTTTAAGAATCTAACGGCCTCGGTCGAGGGCTGTCTCAAGAGTTTGTTACAAGACCACTTGATCATGTCACTTGAAGCAAAACTCTTTTTATCAAAAAACCTCAACCCAAACATCTTGAGCCACCATGTTAAATGAATGTCATCAAATGTAATTCTTTGTTTTTTTTCTCTTTCCCCTCCCACTCTTGCTTCACTCCACATAGAGTTTGCCGAAGCAAAGAACTGGGTAGAGAAAGAGCTCTCCTTCAACAAGAACGTGGACGTAAATCTTTTTGAGACAACCATCCGTATCCTTGGGGGACTGCTGAGTACCTACCATCTAACAGGAGACCAACTGTTCCTAGATAAAGCTGTGAGCCAATCCATAACGGGCATTCTTACTGTCTTGTGTTCTTCTGTTGTCCAGTTGTTTTAGAATGGCAGTCTAGGCCTGTCAGTTTTTCAAGAAATCAGGTGCAAACGAATGAAATTGGAACTCATGTAGCTACTACTTTGTAGAATTGACGAAGTTCACGGTGCCTCCTCATCGTTCACTTTAGTTGCAAATTAACAGGTGACTTCAGATTTGATGTTGTGGTAATGTTACGTGTAAAGCAGTTGCATTTTCAAAATAAATGGAATGATACTTACAAGACAGAAATAAATTCTTCTTCTTCTCTCCACTTAAAGAAAGATCTCGGGTCCAGGTTGATGCCTGCCTTTAAAACTCCCTCAAAGATCCCGTTCTCAGACGTCAACATTGGGAAGGGAACAGCCCACCCCCCTCGATGGACGTCCGACAGCACGCTGGCTGAGGTCACGAGCATTCAGCTGGAATTCAGAGAGCTGAGCCGCCTCACCCAGGACCCACAATATCAGGTCAGAATACCAGGAGGGCCTCCATTACAGTAAAATGTATGTGTGTGTGTTTGTGTCAACATATTTTGATTTGGCATTACTTCCAGTTCTCTGAGATGGAGTGCAAAAAGATGGAGGCAGTCAATAGAAATATTTCCTGGGTTCAGATCGAGGGTTTCACTTCAGTTAAAATCAGTCATTAAGTGCAGCTCGGACACACTTGTGTGATTAAAGTGACAAGCGTGAGTTAGGACTTGCTTTAAATCCATCATGCTGTCAGTTTATGAGCGATTCCACAAACCGGAAGGGGGCGCCTGAAGACTTTCAGCCCGGTCTGACATGAACTTGAATAATTGCTGTCATAACCTGAGCAAGCCCTGTGAGACATACAGTAACTTTTGATGAGTCCAATTTCATCAAAGTGTGAAATTCCTAATCATATCCCAATGATAAACTGCTTAAAACAGTATTTTTTCAAATATATAGCGTTAAGTGAAGTGAGGTTGTTGGCTTCATTATGTCTAGACATTGATGGTAGCTCTTTTTTACCTTTCCAGGAGGTTGTGAATGAGGTAATGAATCTGGTCCACAAGCTGCCAGGCAAACAAGACGGCCTGGTGCCCATGTTCATCAACACCAACAGCGGCCAGTTCACACACAAAGGAGTCTTCACACTTGGTGCCAGGGCAGACAGCTACTATGAATACCTGCTCAAACAGTGGATCCAGGGAGGCAAGACGGAAGACGAGTAATTCTCCAAATTTCTCAGTCAATGTGCTGCGATTGTGAGAGAAAACACTGGATTAAAAGCTGGAACAACAGAGCCATAGAAGAGCAAACTTACTGTATATTCACAAAGTCAGAATCACTTCTAATCTAAAACAATGCAGAAACATATTCTGGTAATTTACCTAGGTTCAAAATATAGAGACACATTTTGAGGATAACATGACCTGACATGACATTCGGTGTAAGTAGTTAAGCTGTACGGCTTACAAGTTGCAGCTACACCAAGTCAGAGCTGGGAAATAATACAATATTATCATATGTCAGTTTAGTGGAATCATATTTAATGATATTATATTATCATTTTACAGAATTCTGTTAATGATTCCAAGTAAATTGGATTTAAAAATGAGTTGTTTTTGTTTTACTGATGTGAAGAGTTTTGTCTGATATAATGCGTAATAGTGGAACTCACTGCATTGCACCACTTTGAGTATTTTATATGTAATGTTTCATGTAAAGTTGTGATGCTGACTTCAGTCATATTGCACAGCCCTAAACAAAGTCACTTCAGACTGACTAATATGTTTAATGTAATACTGACTAATAACTTATATCTGTAACATGTCCTGTTTTATGTTTATTCTAGCCTGTTGGAGGACTACCTTCAGGCCCTGGAGGGAGTGAAAAAGCACCTTGTGAGACAGACGGGGCCCAGCAGATTGACCTTTGTTGGAGAGTTGTCCCATAACCGCTTCAACCCTAAAATGGTAGAGATGCTCACCAAAAGTCAGTGTGTGAAATTCGGGGGCTGTCGGGGGGTCACGGTCCCCTTAATTACCCTAGGACCTCAAAATTTATGGTGTTGTGTAGTATAGGTATATTTCGTGGCTGGCGTAGGCCTATTGTGTTTTGGAAGTACCGCACACAGCACAAGAACCCCTGATTGTCATAGGGTCTTTTGCACACTCCCAAAACTCAATGAACTCACAGCCACAGACAATGGCCGCCTTGTTAAATCGATCAGCCTTTGTGCTTTTGGTGAATCAGTCGCTGTGCAGTCAGTCTTTCTCTCCATCAGTCAGTCCAATCGATTCCATCTCTCATCATTATCTCCCATTCTCTCTCAGTCTCGTCCATCCTGATTGTTCCTCTCTCTCCTGTGACTCTACAGGACCACCTTGTGTGCTTCCTGCCAGGGACCTTGGCACTGGGGGTCCACAATGGCCTCCCAGGGGACCACATGGATCTGGCTGTGGAGCTGATGGAGACGTGTCACCAGATGTACAAACAGATGGAAACTGGGCTGAGCCCAGAGATCGTACACTTTAGCCTGCAGGCCAGTGACGGGCGTGACGTTGTTGTCAAGGTGAGGCTGATGGCAGAGAGGTGGCATTCGACGACGTTCTTTTTGTTATTATTTTTTTGAATCATCGTTTTATCATTAATATTTTCACTTTTTATATCTCTTGTTTTATGCACTCCCTAATTTTCATGTACCAGCTCCTTTTAAGTACATGTTTATACAGTATATCTGTGTCTGTTTTAGGTGTGTGTGCACGTACCAAAAGTCAATTTAAACTTCAACTAAAACCAAGAGAAATGCTCTGAAGGTGAACTCACTGTTTCAAAGGGTTAAGCAATAGAATAAAAATATTAGGGACCAGTAATGGCAGAAGCTTTTTTTCTCATTCTTCAAATCGTTTTGTAATTTCAAATGGATGTGCGTTTGAAAGCACTGCCTTTCTTGAATTGATACTTACGGTGGCCGACAATGGCAAATGCACTACACCGGCCCTAAACATTACCCCTAAGGGTCTGTTTAAATCCAAATAGTGGACAACAAATTAAAATAACCATTCAGAACCTTATAGTTGTTGAGCATACAGTTACTTAACTTTTTACAATAATGAGGAGCTTAAATCAAAGGAATACTAGAACAATTTACTTTGCTTTACTTGTTAAATTTATTGCAGGGTTATAGCAACAGCTTTATAAATCAAGAATTAATCAATTACAACAGTAATCAAATTACTACTTTCTCTCATCTGTCCTAAGTCTCAATCTTTCTTCTCTCATTCTGTCTAGACTAGGTTCTTTCTACATCTCTCAACTTTGGCCTCCCATCTGCACTTTTCTCACACACACACACACACACACACACACACAGAGCATCAGAATTATCACAGTTAAACTTCTTAATGCTTCATTTTTAAGCAGACAGGTTACTGATTACAATTACATCATGTAATATAAAGCAGTCATTGTTTCTTTATCAAACAGTCCATGGTGTTCATTGGGATTCTAGAGTCCTGTTTATGTTGCTTATTGGAGGCAATGTTCTGGGGTTTCAATCCTACTTGACAATATCCAGTCAATAAAACAGAAGTTCTCCAGGACTCTAGGGGGAGCCTTAAGTGGAACAGCTTGATTTTCAACCCGAGAGAGAGAGACCAGACAAGAGAGTGTGTTTGATTTTGATTGAAGTGGGAAGAAAAGAGAGTAAAGAGGCAACATAAAAATGTATGTATTCTTTCTTCCTGGAGAAGTTCCATTGGTGTTCACTGTATATATGCTGTGTTTTTGAATTGGCGTAATTTCTGAAGCTGCAGCACGTTTCTTCAAATGGAAATGTTTTGGGCCGTTGCAGCGCGTTTGCCCTTGCCGGTCACCGTAGATACTTTCTATTGGATGCACATTCTGTGATTTGAAATGAGCTAAAGTAACTAAAAGTGAGAGCCCGCTAATGATTCTTGAGCGAGCCTGCTGTATAAAATTGTAATCAGCTAGTCTAAATATGACCATTACCTTCCCAACCATTCTCAGCACTCATTTTATTTTTCATTAACTGCTTTAGGTTTATCTGGTATTTTTGTACACTGATGCCTTCATTAACCTCAAATATAAGTCTGAAACATTTCCAACATTTCTAGGATTAAAAACTAAGGAAACGAATGTCAGAGTAGAATAGCTTCATCAATTTATTTCTTATGAGTCATTGAAAGTGAACTAACAACTGTTGGAAATAGGGAACACTATAAACACCCCCCACCCAAAAATCTGTTTTTCCTAAGGTTGCGTATCCTTGGCTGTTTGGATTTCAATGCACAGATTGATGTATGTTCAGGGTTGATTAAACAGTAAGTCTCTGCTATTCAGGTAAGCAAAAGGCAAGGTAGAACAAAATAAGTAAAATAAAGTTCAGAAAATCATCATAAAAGAAGCTCATAAAAGAGATGCAAGGTCGTTCCAGAGCCTCAGGGCCTGACTGATTGGCTGTTGCTGTGGACTGTTTTATTCGACAGCTGAGGGATTACTTGTACAGACAGGCTTTTCGTAAACTCATTAATTCAGCTGTTGTATTTTATAATTTATTCTGTTTTATTTACTTAAATCCGTAGTGCTTCCATAAACAGAATTCTAAGATAAGGAACTTTTGTGTTTTAAAGTTAGCAGAGAGACATCTAGCCCTAAGAGGTTTTCAAAGCATCTGTTTTTCTTGATTCGTCATGCTTGGTGCAATAACTGTTGTCACCAAAAATGCTGAAATTTGAATCTGTCTGCTCTTAACTTGTGTTTAATCCTAACTGGAGCTATGCTCACTGATGCTGCTGTCTTGATAAGATGTCCTCACGTTTTTCTGTGGGATGCTTTTTATACATTTTTTTATGTATTAACAAGTTCTCCTTTATCCTTCAGCCTGCAGACAGACATAACCTGCTGAGACCAGAAACAGTGGAAAGTCTGTTCTACATGTACAGATTCACTAAGGACACCAAGTACAGAGACTGGGGATGGGACATACTGCAGAGTTTCAATAACTACACTAAGGTACACACAGCAGACCACAGACCAGCTTGAGTTTAGTATAGAATTATTTACCACACCTTTTTGTTAGCAAGGCAGTTTAATAACAGTATATAATTAAAGCTTGAGTGTGGGACTTTTATATATAAATGAATGTCTGTTATATTTAAGTCAGTTGCCAGATGAGTTCACACAATGCTGATTAAGCCCATCACCGCCAGGTAAGTCTCTCTGTATCCCGCAGTATACAGACTTGTTAAATCTGGTGTCTGTGACGACATTCCCATGGTAGTAAAACCAGAGCCATGTAGAGAGAGAATCGCGTCAACAAAAGCTCAAAATGCTTGATGGTCATATGATTCACGTAGACTTCAGATTGTTCTCTCTACATGGCTCTGGTTTGTCAGAGCTGAGGGGAGCAACTGTAGCCACGGAGTAGGCTACAGCAACTAGGAGTATGGCAGAAAAACCAGCAGCCAAGAAAAGTTTCTGATTCTTTAGGTAAAAAAGAAACTGCGTTCAGAGGAAGAATTACAGTCAAAAACAAAAACATTTTAAGAGCCACTGCCTTAAAGATGTCTCCCCAACTCAGAGCACATACAGAACTGTCCCACCTTACGGACTTAATGGTGTAACTGCACTTACCAGAGTACTTTCTAGAGTTTTGTATCCATAAACAACCTGACCCAAACGCCTCCACTTCTGCAGGTGTCTGGTGGTGGCTACACGTCCATTAACAACGTCCGTGACCCCGTTAACCCTGGGCCCCGGGACAAGATGGAGAGTTTCTTCCTGGGTGAGACGCTGAAGTACTTGTATCTGCTCTTCTCAGATGACATGGAGCTGCTTAGTCTAGACAAGTATGTCTTCAACACAGAGGCCCATCCTCTCCCCATATGGCCCTCTCCACCCAAATGATGTCACCGTGCAGGAGACGTCTGTAAAGATCAGGCCCACAGAGACGTGTATGAGTCAAAGACTGGTATTGCCGCTCAGTCAGGCGCGTCTCTTAAGCAACCGTCCATGCTGGACTGCTGTGTTGAGCAGGAAAGCAGGTCTGTGCCGCCCACCTTTGATACGTTGCCATGTGGAGGAGTTTATTTTGTGTTTGCTTTGTTTTTTTCCTTTTTCTTTATTTTTCCTAAGGAAAAGGTTTGTGTTAGAGCTGGTCTCTAATGTAAAAAACTTCTTAACTTAAACTAGCTGGCGCTAACAGGAGATAGGTGCAACCAAGAAAAATTAGAGCGTGAGGGCTTTATTACTTGGGTGACTGGGATAGTTCTTCTGTCTGTATGTGGTAACCGCAATCATGCCAACAATTTCTTTGGCATGTGAGGTGGAAATTCTCATTAACCCTTCATAGTCACACATTCATTCACAGATGTTTGAAGGTGCAGTAACCAATAATGGAAATCTATTGAGCATGTTCAGCTAAATTTATATTTAAACAGAGCTAGTAGAGGAATCACGCATTATTTGTAAGAGGCTTAACTTTGGCAGCACTCGGTGAACTTGCTCATGTATAAAAATAACAAAAAAGAAGTTAAGTTATACTTTTTTTATTTTTTTTAAAATTCCTTTTAGGATGTCTGTCCCCTGTATTGTCCCATCCTAAGTGTTGCGCTTAGCAGTGGGCAGCTACAGTGCAGTGTCCATGGACCAGTTTCAGTTCTGAGGCCAGTGCCTTGCTGAAAAGCAAAGGCATAGTATTTCTAATACCTAACATACATGTCTTTAAAGAGGTTGTGCACACTTAAACATGCTTATTGAGCTATAAACTAAATGATATGACTATGGCTATTTCATGGGTTGAAAATGGCTCAACACGCCATTTACTGTTTTAAATCAGCCCTGAATCTGCGAGGCCGATGCTGACATAGAGTCAACCGGTTGGGACCTGTCTACGTCATGAAATGTATATTTAAATTTAAAAAAACGGGGAGACTCACTAATCAGTGTCAGTGAGTCTCCCCCCATGTCCCCTGACCATAGACTGTATATAAAGATGGACGATGTGTCTCCACTTCCTCCTACTGTACAAAAATGAAGCCAAAATATCCCGGATATCTGCCATCTTGCACTGGTGAATTCATTTGGAGCCGGAGTCTGTGCAGTAGTGATCCGCGGCCACGGTATCCAGTTCCCGCCCATACAGCCGCCTGAACCAATCACGAGAAAACTCATAGTCTCACCCCTTTTTTATCGCATCAAATAACTAATTAAAACCAAACTTATCAGTGTAATAAGAACTACCTAAATGACAGAAACCATCTTTACTTAAAGTCTTTAATTAAATAAAGACTTTGTAAGTAAACTATTAGGAAGTTTATAACTAGCAAGCCATAACCATCACAAACCCTTTTTTTTTTCTTTCTTTCTTTCTTTTTTGCTTTCTGATTGGTCCAGCTTCCAGATGTTGAGCTCAAAAGATTTTCATTGTATTTTTTTCCAGACTCCCATTTGCTGGAGTTTACTAGATTATGGTTGTCTTCTTTTGAACACTGGCTATAATGGTTATTGTCTCCAAGACAGGTAAAGAACTGTGAAGCCCCAGAATGCAATGCACTTACAGTAACTTCAAATGGAGTACTTATTGGGGGCATCACTGTCGCACATGTAGCAGTGATTCTTTAGATACCGAAAGATAAAAAGTTTAAGAAGGTGAAGCTTACTGCACATTCACACCTCTTTGAGTTTTTTTAATGGGAAACCTGTTTGTTGTGTACCTTTCATTTAGTGTCACAGAGACAGAGTAGTCGTGGTTTTGGGTTTAAGTAATTTTTATATGACCTAAAGGTTTGAAAGTTAAACATATATATATTAAATAAAGGTCTAATGAATGAATCAATCCTTTTTCAGTCAGGGCTGTACACATGATGACATCTTGTTTTATTGATGAATGTATTCATACATAATATTTTGTTGTGTGATTTTTATTTTATTTTTTTGGACATTTTGTCAGTAAGTGCGTTTACATGCGCTCTAGTTTCCCAGTTTTGAGTCTCATCTTGGTCTCGTATTCGCAATTGTTTTACATTATATGAAGGAGAATTAATTAAGGCTGCCATGCAGTCTTAAATTAGCAGTCGCTTTTGAAGTTATATGAAAATAAACCACCTCAGTATGTTACCATTTCCTGTGTCAGGGACAATATACATGCAGCTGTTCGTTCCTCCTCTTTTCACAGGCGACTCACTTAAGAAATGAAGTTTGTTGAATTGTTTTCTTCATACTTGAAGGAGTTTGATTCATTGCTGTTTAGCAATCCCTGACTCCCCGTCAAATGTGATGTAGAGCAGCGTGGGAGCACTTGTTTTTCATACTCTCAACACTGACGAATCGATTTGAAGGACATATCCGGTGTACTGCAGGTGCTGCGTTGAAGATGACAGAACCCACACTGTGTTATTCTACAATCACTTTCAGTTCTTCAGTCCAAAAAGGATCTACATTTTGGATCATTTTTCCACAGTTAGCGGTTTAAAACAGATTGTCATGTTCAAGTTTTAACCATCTCCTTTTGTTAATGAACTTCTGGCTAACAGAGAGCCATATACTGACCCACATCTTTGAATGTGCACTACATTTGCCAATGCTCTGCTGTGCCTATTGAAATGTATATTGTGCCGCAGTGGTTTGGTTCAGTTATTTTTATTTTTTTATTTTTTTTATTGCTGCTGTATCAGTGGTGTTTATTTGTGAAGTGTTACGAGTGAAAGTTAGATTTATGGCTTGTATTTTTACTTTGGATGGGTGGGTGACCAAACAATATGGGTGTAAATATTTTGTGTAAACAGTTTCTAACTTGTCTACTGAATCCAACCTATGTGTCTGCTGATTATTGAGCCCTTTCTGGTCTTAACATTCTATGCCATCATGTCAAAAAAGTCCTGCTTTAAGAACGTAATTTTTTGCGTTTCTACTCTTCTTTTTACACTGGCCGTTTTTCTGTTTTTCATTGCAAATTACATGGCAATCCGTCCAGATGTGAACCTCATGGGTGGCGCTAGATGAAAAGTTAGGTGATCACCAAAGTCATTAGGATTCATCCTCTGGGGACCATGGTACAACATTTCATGGCAATCCATCTAAAAGTTGTTGACATATTCCCGTCAGGAGAGTTTTGCTGGAGTTCAATCCTGTTATCAGCTGGCATTAATGACATTCATGGAGACTGATGTCAGATAATTGAGTGATTTTCACACTGTAAGGGGAAAAAGTTAAATATCCTAATTAGAAAATGTATCTACATTTTTTTTTTTTGTGAGAAAAACATCTGAACTACAACTTCATTCACAGTTTATGAAACCAATTTTCATTCCTAGTTCATAGAAAGTGATTAAATGAGAGATTTATTACAGTGCTGTCTTAAGAAGGTGGAACAAGACATGCATTTAATATGGTTCTCTATTAACCTTGAGTGTTAATGTGACCACATTCAAACCAGACTTGACCTGTAAAGGAAGAGTTTCGGAGCTACGGCTGTCATTAGGTTCTATCATCTAGTGTAGATGGTTTGTGCGACTTTCACAGGAAAACTCTGGGTACTTTTCAAAATATGATGCTGCTTTGTAAAATTGCCAACATGTTTACAGAGTCCAAATGTGGCTACAGATGCTTTATTCGAAATGTCAGTAAAAACTAAAGCCATTCCATCACCAGATCACACGCATGGGTGAGGAAACCAAACGGAATCACTCTGGAAATCAGCCATACCTCTTCTTAACCAATGAGAATTTGGTTTGGCCAGTGTAATATTCTCAATTTAAAGCTGGGGTAGACAAAATCTGTGCACCTATGCAAAACCTTCCGCCTCTCTCT
>LKNJ01006265.1:0-18347 GCA_002120245.1 Maccullochella peelii | reverse complement strand
CTCTCTGTCACTCCCCTCCCTCTCTCTCCCTCCCTCTCTCTGTCACTCCCCTCCCTCTCTCTCCCTCCCTCTCTCTGTCACTCCCCTCTTCTGTAGATCTGGACGAGTGTCCAAACTGTCACTCGGTGTTGTCGTCTCTGGAGTCGGAGCAGAGGGAAACATCCAGACTGATGAAGGAGAACAAAGCTCTGGTTAACGGCATCTTCCAGCTCCAGACAGAGGTACTGATCCATATACAGTCTAACTAAACCAGAATCAACGTAACCTTCATGAGGAGGATTTATTACAGGACTTGGGGCTCTACAGTGCGAGTATTTCACTTGCATTTGCCTCTAAAAATCGATATGTGCGAACCGGAAAAACCTCAGGTGCCTTTTGTTGAAACATGTTAGATTTTTCATAAAGTCGATGCGCTCGTCACTGTCACTTGTCATGAACCGACCAATCACAGCCTGGATGGGGGGGACATTAAAAAAGGTGACGTGCTACAACTCATTGTTATGACTGGTTCTGATTACTGACAAGTTATAACTTAGCATAATGTAGACCACAAGGATTTAACGAAGGACCAAAACCTACAAAAATTATCAATGTTAGTTGTGTTTCTTAAACTTCTGTACGGATGATACGATAAAAAGACAGAACAAGTGTAGAACACAGGAACCACAGGAACCAAAAAAAAAGACAATTTAAGAATTTTGAGAAAGTAGTGTCAGGCCTATAGTATACTATTATATGAAATTATAATCAATATACTAACATTATATAATTAATATATTTATATTATACTAACATGATACTATTTTATTCCAGTATACATTGTATTTGACGTTATAATATTATACTAATACACTCATTTATACTAGTTACTCATCCAGGTTGTGGATAATGCTTCTGCAGTGGACGGAGCCATTGTGCCCCCCCCCCCCTTTTACTAAAGTCGTTGTTATAAATATTGTTCAGTAACCTTGTTTACATAAACTGTGGTGTGTCGTGTATCCGTCGCTGGTTCAAAAACTACAAGTCCCACATTACGACAAGCTGCAACGTGCCAATCACAGTTTTCACTGTTTCGCTGGAAACCAGGCTCGTCACTCCCACAGTCCTTCACTGGTTTTCACATCATAAGAGCACACGAGGAGAAGGAGCACGCACACGCAGTTACACATGTCTCTAATACGCTGTTTGTTAATGAACATTTTTCACTGCTCTCCTAAATTTCTTTGTTTTCTCCTTGGGGAAAAGTTAGCGTAGAGCTGCAGGACTGCTGGTTCAGACTGACTGCTGGTTCAGACTGACTGCTGGTTCAGACTGACTGCTGGTTCAGACTGACTGCTGGTTCAGCTAGCTGTACCTAATAAAGTGAACACTACAGAAAGATGCATCAACAATAAATAATAATAATTTCTGTTGTATGACATTGTCAGGTGACCAGTCTCCAGACGCAGCTCAAAGAGCAGACTGACAGGTGTGACAACCTATCAGAGCAGCTCAACACAGCAAAGACCCGCCTCCAGGACCTGGAGAGCCAATCGGAAGAGAAGGCCAACACCATCAACGGTCTGACACAAGATGTGGAGCGTCTGAGACAGGATGCCAAGGTTCATCATGTTCCTTTGTTTCTGTGTTTTCATTAATCGACTGGGCTTCGGGCTGATTGATCAGTTATTAATATTATTGATCACAGTAGAGGACAGTGGTTTGATGTTTCAGTCTGAATCAGCTCAGATGACGGTAATTGATGAAAAAGAAAACCTTTTGAGTTTTTGCTAGTGGAAAAGAGTCAGATGTCTCAGACACAATCAGGACAGGACGTGTGAGGAAACACTGAAGTTAGTTTGTTAATCACCAGCTGAAGTTACTGTAAGGTTGGGTATTGATCAGCTGGACTTAAACATCCATGGAGAAACCCAGCATGCATCATACAGACTGAATACAGGACCTGGGTGTGTACATCTGAACACGCCAGCTGAAAAACCATAGGAGCAGCAGCAGCAGTGTTGGTCGATGATTGATTGATTGATTGATTGATTGATTGATTGGTGGATTCAGGAGGAGGAGGGGCGGAGCAGCAGTGTTTTCCACGCCACCATGGAGGAGCTGAAGAAGGAGAGCCTGGCAGCGCTGGAGAGATCGGCTCAGAAATCACAACAGATCAAAGATCTGCAGAGAGAAAAGAACCAGCTGGAGGAAACTCTGACACACAGGTAGGAGTTAATCAATACTGTTATCAATCATGTTTTATTGATTCATATGCAACAGAACCAACAGGTCACAAGAAAACCTAATTCACTATCACTACATTTTCCACGTATCAATCTCCTCTTCCTCCTGCAATGAAAACAGGTGTGTCGAGCTCAGAGAGCAGTTAGCCAATCAGGAAGCAGAATTTTCACGTCAGCTCCAGAGTCTGAGGGCGGAGCTTGAGTCTGAGGGCGGAGCTCTGCGAGAGAGACTGGAGGAGATGGAGAGATCAGAGGAGGAGAGGAGGAGAAACCAGGAGAGAGAGGAGGAAGGTGAGCAGGAAGATATCTGTATATTGTGGTCTATTATGAGGTAACCATGGTAACACGTATGTGAGGGTGTGGATTGTCCCTGATCAATCAGAAAGTGAACGTAGGGAGAACACAGTAACTATCCGCTGTAATATTACAAGACGCCTGTTTTTCATCCTGTTTCTGTCATTTTATTGGAGGAACGGATCAATAATGCTCATAATCATTATTCATGACAATAAGTTACCTGTCTGCCCGTGTCGGGTTTACCTGAACATGAACCAGACCAGAACTAAAACACAGTGGATCATTTGTTCCCCTCTGGCTCGGACCGAATGAACCAAACTACAGATGTGATTGGACAGTAATGACTGTTCTCTCACTGCTACGTCCGCACAAATAATCTGTTTTTGTGACTAAAGTCTCCAAATGCTAAAATCAGCAGCTGTAAAATAAATAGTCTGATTTCTGACCTGCTGCATGTGTGAAGAGGCTGTAAAGTAAGCAGGTTACTACAGAGCACGTTACCACGAGCCGTCTGGTTTCTGGTGTTCATCTAAAGAAACCCAGCTGGTCTGTTCACGATGGACGCTCTGTGTGATAATGTGTTTGTCTTTGTGTGTCAGAGCTGCATCGAGTCGCGGCAGAGAAGGACAAACTTCTAGAAGAGAGCCAGAGACAGACAGAGGCTCTGAGAAAAGGTATCTCCGTCATCTGAAACAGGATGTGATCAGCAGATGAGATGAATCTGAACTCTGTTTCCTCTCTGTCAGAGCTGGAGGGTCTGAAGGAAGACCTGCTGACGAGGGAGAAGGAGAACAGAGAGGTGGAGGAGGAGAAGAAGATGTCGGTGGTGGAGGAGCTGAAGGAGGAGATCCAGAGACTCCAGGAGAGGAGGGGGAGACAACAGGAGGAGGAGGAGAGGAGCAGGGAGTTTGATGCTGTGAAGAGGGAGGTGGAGAGACTACAGAGACTGAAGGAGGAGAGAGAGAACACACAGGTGAGCAGGTTGACTTCCAGCTGCCATTATTGATCCTAACCGACGGGTTTCAATAACAGAGACAATAAGAGTGATCAATTACTTATATATGAACTGATAATCACAAATGTTGTCAGTTGATTTGTCAATGAATCAATTGACTAATGATCAATAATCTGTGTTATTGAAACTATCCTGGAAAAATGTTTCTTTATAATCAGTGTAGTGTGTTTATGACCCCTTTGACCTCTGAGGCAGTACAGAGGCTTCTGCTATTATTGACCCTCATTGTGTGTGTGTGCGTGTGTGTGTGTGTGTGTGTGTGTGTGTGTGTGTGTGTGTATAGAGGTGTGGTGGGTGTGTCTTTCCAGAACAGGAAGTTGAAGCGTTTCCTTTGAGGTCCAACATGGCCAACAGGAAGAAAACCCCCAAAACTACAGGGAGGAAGAGGAAGAGCTGCGAGGTGGAGGTGTGTGTGTGTGTGTGTGTTACCACAGATATAAACCTGCTCATTTCTGCTTCTCTGCTGATCGTTTTCTAAATCATCATCAGTTTTTAATGAAAACTTACCTTAAAGGAACGACGTCACACACCTGACGTGTGTGTGTGTGTGTGTGTGTGTGTGTGTGTGTGTGTGTGTGTGTGTGTGTGTGTCAGGACCTGGTGTTCAGTGAGAACAAGAGAAACCGAGTGAGAGGAAACACTCGAAACAACAAACAGGTGAGAAATAAAACATACGTGAAGATAGACTTCCTCTAGTGTGTGGTTAAATATCTGTCTGTCTGTCTGTCTGTCTCTCCAGTCTTCTTCGGTAGTAAAGGAGAAGAGAGACGGGGCTCTTCAGAAGATCGGAGAGTTGATCCACAGCTCTCCCTCCATCCTGGGCAGCAAAGGTCAGTGTGACTTTTAAGTTCATATCAACGGTTTTATGTGACGTTACAAAACATAATGCTGCCAAATATTTCACAAATCAACACACAAATCTTTATTGTGTGACTGATATTTATTGAAGAATAGCACCACAAACAAAACTGGAAACATCCCTTGACCATGTGACTGTGATTGTTGTTGCACTGACAACATGGACCAGCACAGGGCACTGCTGCTCTGAGTCTGACGGCAGCACATCTGTGTGACTGAGAGGTTTATTTAATTTCTTTTAAAGTGTTTTTAACTTCTGAGGGAAAGTTTGTTGGGTACATTAATTTCCACCTGTTTTATCTTCTGTCTCTGCAGCTAAAACCATCATCGGTCTGGTCAGCGGCCATTCAGTGGAGAAGGAGATGGTTACCACGGCAACCAAACCAAAACGAGGACGGAAGAAGCTTTATAAGATGGGCGCCTCGTCTCCGCTGCTAGACTCTCCACACATGGTGAGACACGGTGTGGGGGGGTACGTCTGTCTTTCTGAGTGTGAGGACGTTTTTACGCTGTGAGGACGTTTTTACGCTGTGAGGACGCTTTGCATTGTGAGGACGCTTTGCATTGTGAGGACGCTTTCTGTAAAGGGAAATACAAAATTGTGCGTTTAATGTGTAGTTTTGTTGCGTTTTGTTTCAGATGTCAGGAGGCGGCGAGGAGGAGAAGGAGAGCGATCACCTGATCATTAAGAGACAGCTGCGGTCCAAGACCTGCAGGAAGTGACATCATCATCATGTGTAAGAGACGGTTTTCAGACGGTTGTAAAACCTCTCAGGACACTCTGAGAATAAAATCTGTCAAACCTTCAGTGAGTCTGAAGAGTTTCAAATATCTGTACAGTTTGTTTTTCTGTCTGATTTTAGTTTTTTAGTTTGTGATTTCAGGACTATTTTTTCATTGCTGGGGATCAATAAAGAGCTGAGCGAACACAGTAACAATCCTTTTCACTTTATGAAAAATAAAAATGATCCTCCGTCTGACGAACGCTCGTTTGTCTGCTTCAGTTTAACCCTTCAGCCTGGACATTCAAAATAAAAGTCTCAAATCAATGAAACATATAATTAAAAATATATAATTGTTATATACATATTTTAATTATCATGTCTGTAATATATTATTCATTATATTTATGTAACAATATATATAATATGAACATTTTTATAACTTATAGGTTATATTCAAACCAACTGCAGTGTGAAGTCAAATTGATATCAGATACTTCAGTAATGTAAAAATCTTTCAGTAAGAAATAATAGAATAACACGATGTTTATACTTTAAAATCCACTCCAACTAAACTTTCATCTCTACACAGTAATATTTTAAACAAGCTTATTTGATATAAAATGTCTTAAAGCGACACGTGATCGAATCCAATCAGACCTTTTGCTCCGAGTTCGGTTTACCTGCTCAGGTAGCCTGCAGGTCTAGTTTAGACATTAAACTATATTTTTGAGTTTTAAAAAAAAAACCAAAAACATTATTATACTTTAAGAATTAGAAAATAATAAGATAAAATAATGTTCATGTTTTTCTGTAACAGTGTTAAGATACGATTTATTTATTCTTCACACCAGCAGGCGGACTCTTCTCTCGCTTGGCCAAGTTAAAGTGCGGAGAATCCAGGTGGGATCAGTTGCCATAGTAACGGATCCAGGGGAACAAGCCTGGTCCTGTTGAACTTTTAAGGTTCTTTTGATCTCTGACATGTTTCCATTTCCTTAAAACACACTATTGATCAGTTGCTGTTTCATGCCGTTCACATCCTGTCCCTTCATGGACTAGGTCTTTCCGCCAGTCTTGNCCCCCCCCCCCCAGTCTCTGTAGTCCAGACTGCAGCAAAGTAAATTTCAGCAGCACGTGAGAGGGCAAATACTGACCTATGTCCCTAATTTGTTAAATATTACATTAGTGTGGTCCCATGAGTTCAAGTTGCGGAATCAGTTTAGTGATTTAACAGATGAGACCACCGCGCCGGTCTGCAGTCCACGTGGAGAGCAGACCGGGTTTGTCGCAGGCCGAGCCGTATTTGCATTTTTAAACTGAGCAAAGATTAGTCCCATAAAGCTCCAAGCCAGAGGGCAGTCACAAATGCTAAGCAAAGTAGCACATTTAAAACGCTGAGTTCGTCCAGACTTCAGGCCACAGAAGGCAGCTTTCAGTTTACTAAATGTTGGCGAGCATTCACCGATGGACAGAAAACATAAAGGAGTTTTTCCTTTTCTTTTCTCATCTTGATCCTCCAGCGTGTTTAGGAAGCTCAATTTTTGGTTACTTGCTGTACAGAAGAAAACCTCATTCAAAACCCCATTGACATTTGTAACAATTCTAATAACTAGAACCCAGCCTGGGGAACAGTATGTCGTGTGGCTTCAGATGTTTAAATGGAAAACATACAAACATGTTGATGCACCCGTCGTCATGGTGACTGTACTGAAACCCATCATGGACACATTTTAATTGACTGTGGAGATGATTGAACAGTATATTTCCACCTGCAGATAGTTTCATTTAAAATCCATCTGAGAAAATATATAGTTTTTCTGTTAATCAATACCTGAGTTAAAGACGTCTTTGTTCCTCTGACCTTCACTGAAAATCGTCTCCACACACACACGAGTTCGGCTTCCCGCAGAAGCATTAAAAGAAACAACTAAATCAAGTTCTGATCAACTCATTAATAAAACTGGCTGAGAGATCAATAACTGGCTGAGAGCAGCAGCTTGATCACGCTGAGGGGGATCGCAGGCGCACAAAACACAAACTTACAGACGGGATTTTTGAGCCTAAAAAAGTAATATTGTCAGAACTAACAATAATTTTGTGTACAGTACGGAAGATTTAAAATACCTCCATAAAGTGAAATACAATGCACATTATGTTTTAATATCCACCATTCGTGTCACAATAAAAAACATTTAATTAAGTCATAAAAGACAAAAAGCTAAATAATTGTCCTTTTAACACGTTTTTATTTACTATGACACATTAAACACATAATGTGTTTTGTATTTTACTTGTTTGATTTGTTTTTATTTAGGCATTTTAAATCTCCCATAATCCAGAGCCCTGTGGTAGACACAGCACTCAAATTAATAATGTATTTGTTTTAAAGAGGCAGGACACATTTTAGCAGTGAAGGGCTCCTTTTTCTCACTTTCCAATGAGTTTTAAGCATTTTGCACTTTATATTTATTATTTTCTTAAATCATCGATCATCATTTGTTCTGTAAAATGTAAAAACAATAGTGAAAAATGTCCGTCACTCTCTCTGAGTCGAAGGTGATGTCTTCAAATGTTTTGTTCAGTTTACTGAGGTATAAAACAGGAAGCCAGTAAATAAAATATTCACATTTGAACAGGTGGATTTTGGCATATTTTCTTAAGAGATGATTTAAACAATTACTAGATTATGAAAATAGCTGCTGACACATTTTGGTTGGCATCAAACGAAAAGTTAAACAGTCGTGTCTGTTGGTTTCCTGAATAAAGACACTGTAAAGCTTTAAACTTCACAAAGTTATTAAATTATATTTACAGTCAGCTGAAGTCTGTTCAGTCACAGCCGAGCGACTCAGAACTCAAACTGTCGCTTCAGTGTTTCTCCGACTCGCTGGTGACTTCAACATGCTCATATTTGTGTTTTTTTTATTTCATGTTTTTGTCCCTGTGCCTGTTAGCTTGTCTGCTAGCGTTAGCACCTTCGATGTTTAACCCGTCACGTCGTCCAGGCGTCCGTCGCCGTCATGTGACCGAACTCTAAAACAATAAGAGCCACTTTTCCCGTTGCTACAAAATAAAAACAAGGTTTTTCACAGTGTTGTGATTCAGCTGGCCTTCAGCAGACTCAAAATAAATCCACTTCCTGTGAAGTGTTTGACTTACGCTCACCTCGGCCAATCACAGCCCTCGTCACTGACTCCAGTCATTAACAAATCCGATCGGTCGTTTCCTCTGAGGCTACGAGGCGATGGCCTGGCGGACCACCTCCTTGTTGAAGGCGATAAAGCAGTCTGATTGGTCGGACGGGCTGAGGGGGAGGGGCTCGGGCTTGGTGTCCTTGGCGATGGCAGTCAGTTGGCAGCAGCAGCGGCGAATCCCAGTGATGGTGGAGAGGACGATCGAGCTGGCCAACAGGGCGGCGCCACTGAGGAAGAAGGTGGCCGTGTAACTTCCTGTGATGTCAACGAGCCAACCTGCAGGAAAAGAAGAAGAAGTGATTCAACAATCATTGATCGGATTTATTTCTGCTGGATTCACTGATTGCAGCTGTAAAGATGTCAGCTGTGCTCTTTGCTAACGTGTTGCTAACACTGATTGACCAATCAGCTGGCTGCGCTGTGATGTGGGAGGAGTTACTTAAGGAGGTCGACAGGAAGCGGTTATCTTCTGCTGAGGATAACCGCTGTTATTACAATATTACATCACATCCTGCTGATCAATCAGCTTCCACATTGATTTCTTCCCTGGAAGGACCAAATAGGTAAAAACTATAACAGACAATGCTGTAATATTATTTCTCTTATTGTCTGTTTATTGATTATTTATTGATTGAGATTTTCTTCTACTCCACTGCATCTCAGAGGAAATATTTTACTTTTTACTTATTTATCTGAGAGCTTTAGTTACTTTACAAAATAAAACCAAAGTCTACATGTTGATGCCTTGTTTACATTATAAAAAGTATTTAAAATGTTAATGAATCCGTAATAATAATCCAGTAATATAAAATATAATGTCTGAAAAGGGAATAATGAGTCCTTTTACTTTTGATACGTTAAGGAATTTCTTGCTAAAACTGTACTTTTACTAAGTAAATGAGAAATATTTCCGACCTCTGATGTCGGAGAGTCCTTAAACGCACCAAGTTATTTTCAGACATACTTTGGCAGCAGCAGATTGTAATTGATCAGTGATATAACACCGTGGGGGCGGGGTTTGTTTCTGTTCCTCACCTCCGATTGGCGGGCTGATGAGGTAGGGGATGGCATGGAGGAAGTAGACCACGCCCAGCGCCGAGGACAGGTACGGAGCTCCCACCAAATCCGACGTCACCACGGGGATCAGCGCCACGTAGGCGCCGTCGAAGTAACCGTAGAGTACGGCGAAAGGCACGAGGAGCGGGAAGGAACGGAGCAACGGCGTGAAGAGACAGCAGAGACCCTCCATCCCCACCGAGAACACGTAATACGCCAGGCGGTATGGCTTCAAACACCTGAGAGATGAGACAGAAACACGTTTAATCCCAAACAGCAGGAGGGAGGCAAGTTACCGACGCCATCTTTTATTCTTTATGTCTTGCTGCTCGTCTCCACCCGCTGCTGCTGTGTGAACATGAGTTCATTGGTTGATGGAGATAAACAGCTGGTGGAGCTAATTCCTCAGTTGCTGCCGTCAAACCACCACAGAAGAAGAAGTCACAACGAGATGTGTGACCAGTTAATCTTTTGCTTTATAAAACAGTGAAAAAGCAGATAAGAAACATTTCAATTTGTCCTTGAAAAATGACTTAAATAATTCATTGAATTTTAAAATAGCTGCCGATTCTTTTTCCAGCGACGGACTGATCGATCGATCGACTAGTTGTTTCTGCTCTGTTCTCATGCAGGCAGGTACTGAAACACATCTCCACATTACTGCAGGTAACTTTTTAAATAAAAAAGCTGTGAACTCCAGTGACCTCCATCAACATCAGTTATCTGAGCTGCCAGTTATGTCTTTAGTCAATGGTTAACCCTCTGAATGAAGAGCCCGGACGTTTGACACAGACTGAAGCCTTTAATGTGTGAAGTCTAACGAACTTTGTGACCGGACCGACGCCGCAAGAGGGAAGAGAGCAGGCGTGTTGCTTTGTCATTTGGGTGAAGTGACCCTTTAGGATTTAAGGTCAGAACAGAGCTGTAGATTATCTGCAGCGTTGTGTTGTTGTGGAAGTTTTCTGGATTTGTTTTATTGATTTGTTTTTGAGGTTATCATCAGACTGAGCTGTTTCTAGGAAACCAGTCAGCCAATCAGAGTTCAGCTCAGGGCCATTGAGTTGTGTTTGACTTTGTTGTGTAAGTTGAATGTTTAAATACTGAAAAGCAGCAGATGATGAGTTCTGTACGTCTGAACAGTTCGTTTGTATCTGTGTTTGTTCTGAGACTCATAAGCACCTGACTCAGCATCAGTAACAGCTCGGGATGAAACCGTCTTGTCTTATTATCGATCGGGTATCGGATATATGTGACGATCTGTGTCATTCTCTGATCGGTTGCATTTATAGTGGTAAGCTAACGTGATAAACTTCCTGCGTGAGCTTCACAGTAATGATCTCAGTCCTGTTAGACTCACTGGGAACCAGGGTGGGACTTTCTGTCTCAGTGTTGGTTTGAATCCTGTTTGAGGGACAGGGACTACTGTGTGTCCACCAGTAATTACACATCTGAACGGACAGAAATGAGGAGTTCCCCAGGGCTACATTCTCGGGCCTCTTCTGTTCAACACCTACAAGCTGCCAGATTATAGAAAACAACAACACACTGTATCTTACCATAATTAGGCAGACGACACAGATTTATATCACAATATCACCAGGTGACTCTGGTCCCTGGACTCAATGAGCCACAACTTCCTCCAGTTAAACAAAGATAAAACAGAAATCATTGTTTTTGGAGCCAAAGATTAAAAGTCAGAGCTCAGCTTCAGTCGCTAATGTTAAAGACCACAAACCAGATAAGAGATCTGGGTGCTGGACTCCTCAACTTTAACATCTGTTCTAAACACATAGTGACGTACAGCATATCAATAACGTGACATGATGTTATGGTGCACTAAAGGTGTTTCGGCGCAGCACTGTACTACTACTCAGAATATTAAAGACTTTCACTTTGACTTTTGAGTTTCAGCTGAGTAAAGATCGTCTCAGTGAGTCGTACCTCCGATCCGTCAGCCAGCCAAAGGTGATGTTCCCCACGATGTCGATGACTCCCAGGATGGACATGAGGAAGGCGGCCTGCTGGTGGCTGACCCCGACGCTCAGAGCGTAGGGCACCAGGTAGACGAAGGGGAGGCTGCAGCCGCTGGCCAGCAACAGGAAGGACACGGCCAGGCCCAGGAAGTCCGGCAGCAGCAGGAAACGGTACTCCTTACTGGACAGGAAGCAGGAGCTGAAGCACCGCCTCCTCTTCATCTGAGGGGCGGGGTTTCCCGACAGCAGGGGTGGAAGCGGCGACAACGACTTGTCTGATGACAAAAGGCTGTCTTCTGATTCTTTGGAGAGTTTTACTACAAGCTCGGTGTCCTGAGACGAGATGTTACCTGCATCAGGAGACACAGAGGTGACTAATTCTATAATTATATACATATATCTCTCTCTCTCTATATATATATATATATAGAGATATATATATAAAATCATTGCTCCTCACCAAGTCCCTCCTCCTCATCCTCCCGCAGTGTGATTGGTCGGAGCAGCACCCCGCAGACGCACAGGTTGGCGACGAAGGCGCTGAGGACAAGCAGGGCCCCCCTCCACGAGTACAGCTCGATGAGCACCTGCACCGCCGGCGCCAACACAAAGGTGCCGATCCCACTGCCCGACATGGCGATGCCATACGCCAGCGCCTTCCGCTGCCGGAAATAACAGCCAACCATGGCGATGGCCGGGGTGTAACAGAGAGCGAAGCCCACACCTGGAAAGTGAGGACAATTTGAAATGTGAGGACATTTGTAGAAAGCGAGGACATTTTTTTGAAAATTACAACATTTTTATAAAGCGGGGACATTTGTTGTGTGTGTCGACCTGTCAGGACTCCCATGGTGAGGTAGAGGAGCTCCAGACTGGTGGCGAAGGAGCTGAGGAGGAGCCCACAGGAGGAGAGGAGCCCACCGAGCATTACAGCCACCCGGCAGGACCAACGGTTACCAACCAGGCTGCCAACAGGAGCTACACACACACACACACACACACACACACACACACACACACACACACACACACACACACACACACGCAGTCAGTCAGTCAGCTGTTTGAATATAGACCAGCTGACCATCAGTGCAGCTGCAGTACTGACCGCAGAGCATGGTGGTGCAGTCCACCAGGCTGTGGATCCAGGCTGTAGAAGAGTAGTCGGCTCCAAAATTTGCCTGAAACTCCACGAAGAAGATGGAGACACACCTGCAGACACACACAGGAATGATCAATTATCAATCAATTACTAGTCAAACAAAACAACCAGTCTGTTCTGAGCCTGTTGATACCGTCTCATATCAGCACACGGCAGGTCCGTGCTCGGTCAGGTGACATGTAACTGACAGACCGACCGGTTTCAGCTGATTTCTGTTCTGGACTTCAGAGTGTAAAAGTCTCAGTTGTGTAACAGCTCGTGAACACGTGAACGCTACAAAGCTTCCTGTGTCACCACTGTGACTGGATTTGAAACCGCCTCCTGTACCAGCAGTACGTACTGATTTGGCCAAAATGTAGCATGTAGCTTGCAAACAGAATCAAAATCTGCAGGGAACTGCAGAAACAGCTAGCTTATCTTAGCATAAAGACTGGAAACGGGGAAACAGCTAGCTTATCTTAGCATAAAGACTGGAAACAGGGAAACCGCTAGCTTATCTTAGCATAAAGACTGGAAACAAGGGGAAACCGCTAGCTTATCTTAGCATAAAGACTATTATTTTTCCAAGGAAAAAGCATCCTCCTCAGATCTCTCAAAGAATATTTGTTATATTTCACTTAGTGTATTTTTTTAGAAACAATTGTAGTTGAATATTTGACACATTATATATTCTTTTGAATGATTCACCTTATTACTTGAATGAAATGAGTGTTTGACCTGTTGATTGGAAGTTTCTCCTTTCATTTATATATATGTCCTTTATGTATATATATTCATGTTTTTAGTTTTCCTGGTGATAAGAAGTCTTGACACGTGTGAATGTGATGTGTTTGCCTAAGGAAGTAATGAAATTAAAGGGAGCTGTGGACCCAGTGTGCGGGTGCTGATGTTTCTGACTGTACGAGGAGTTCCTGAAAGCACCATGAGTTTAGGTCTGTAGGAACGAGTCAGAAACTGGTGTTTGTTCAGGTGTCGGAGTCTCACACTTCAGAGCTTCACTTAATGTATCACAGCCGGTCAGTGCACACACGCACGCGCACAGGCACGCACGCACGCATGCATGCGCATACACATGCGCGCGCACGCACACACACACATGCACACACAGTGTATTTCAGTCCAGTACAGCGAGTCTGACGATGATATATTAGGTAACAGGACGTTTCCTCGGCGCCCCCTTCAGGACAAACTGCACGGTTACATTTTGTAGCAAAATCGGTAAATTCTCCGTCGTCAGTGATTCTCTGTGTTTACTGGTCTGTTCAATCTGCAGGAATAGCTGGATTTTACAGGCGGAGAACTAACGTTTATTTTCTTATTTAATCATTTGGTCTTTAAATAAAATGTCAAATATGTTGTTTTGTCCAAAACTCAGATCAACAAAGATATTCAGTTTTCTGTCAAAGAAAATCATCAAATATTGATTTCAGAGACTGGAACCAGTGGATTTATCGATTATCAAAATAGTTCCTGTTTTTTTATTGTCAGTCGACTGAAAACAAAATATAATCTTGTATTCCTGTCAGAGGTTGTTCTGCACACTGAGTACAGATCACTGAATGTACTTTTACTGAAATCCATTTTCGAATGCAGGACTTCTGCTATTGCAGCTGAAGCATGTTGTTGACTGTCAGCTGTGAGACAACCTGTCTGTGTGTGTTAGTGTGTGTGTGTTAGTGTTAGTGTGTGTGTGTGTGGGTGTTAGTGTGCGTGTGTGTGTGCGTGGGTGTTAGTGTGCGTGTGTGTTAGTGTGCGTGTGTGTGGGTGTGTGTGTGTGTTGATGTGTTGGTGTGTGTGTGTGTTAGTGTGTGTGTGGTGTTGACAGAAACAAGCTCGCACTCGTCTTCACATTAGTAAAACAAGCTGCCTGGAAACAAACGACACTCTGAGTTGAACTATTCATAGACGTCTGAGCTGTTGATCGGACGTTATGGAGGAATGTTCTGCAGGGGCCTCATACTTCACGTCAGGATCATGTTTCTGTTTAAACCTGAATAACCTGGCTTTACACACACACGCACACACGCGCGCACACACATACACACGCGTGCGTGCGCACACACACACACACACACATGCGCGCACACACGCACGCACTGGGGCTAATAATTATTTTCAGTATCAGTTCATGATTTCACAAAATGTCCAAGATGATGTCTTCAAATATCTGAAGAGATTCAGTTTATTATCAGAGAAGGTCAAGAAAAGTGTGTGTGTGTGTGTGTGTGTGTGTGTGTTAGTTACCTGGTCACTGCTCGTGTGCAGACCGTCACCATGAAGCAGCAGCCGACAATCACCCAGCCCCATCCTCCGTCCAGAGGCGATGCCACGCCGCTCTGCCGCTTCCCATCAACCATTGCTGCAGCTGCAGACTGAACTAGACTCCCCAAGCCGGTCTGTGGTTCTGGTCCTGGTCCTGAGGGGGTCTGGTCCCAGAAAATAAACCAGTTAATGAGTTTGTCTTGCTGAGCGATCGATCCGTCCTCGTCTGCTGCTTCAGCTCCGATTCTCAGGAGGCAAAATGTGAAGGCTTGTCAGAATTTGGTTCAAAAAACAGTCAATTTAAAGTGTGGAGGTGATCTGACTTAAAGCTGTCTGTCTCTGCAGGCTGACTCCTCCATGTCAGGCATCCAGGTGGAGTCGGGAGTCAGCGCCCGGCTGGGTGGAGCTGAAGAAGAGCCAAGAAGAAGAAGCTGAGTAGAAAGTTTAGGATGAATAAATTAAACTGGAGTCCAACAGGATTCAATGAAAGTGAAGAAAGCAGAACAGAAACAGTCAACTGAGCCGATAGAAAACATCTTCGTCCCAGCAGAGTCCAGTCTGTCTCTGTGAGTCTCTGACTTAAAAAGCTTCTTTCGTCAATAAGTCACCAACTGACCGTCAATCATTAACCCGCCTCTCTGTATGAACTCTGGAGGTGATGAGATATTAACCAAGCGCTCCCAGATCCACAGGAGCGTTTGATTTTAAACCCCTTTTTCCTCTGGTGTCTGTGTGTCTGTCAGCTGTCTGCTCTGCCTCGAACCAAGCGCTCCCTCTTTTATAGCATCGACAACATGCAGACGTGTCTGGGAGCGCTTCATTCACTGCACCCGACACCTCCCCCGGGCCGGGCAGGCGGGCGGGGTCTGCTGTGGAGAGGAGAGGCTGCTTCAGGTGTCAGGTGTCAGAAAAGATGTCTACCCAGACAGACGGGTCTAACGGGGCAGTATTTATGTCCCGCAGCTCCCTGTGAGTTTATTTATGTCCTGAGAGGTGTTTACTGCCAGGAAGACTGCGGGTCAGATCCACACGACCAGGACCAAACAGGACCGACCAAAACCAGGACCACAACACTGGGTTCAGATTATCATCTACATGTTATATTATTTTCCTACATTTTATAGACAATAAAACAGCAATAAACTGAGACACCTGAACTCACCTGAGACACCTGAACTCACCTGAGACACCTGAACGCACCTGAGACACCTGAACGCACCTGAGACACCTGAACGCACCTGAAGGGAGTTATTAAGGTGGAGAACATATATTTAATATTTTTTTCAGACGACCTTAAACAACCTTTAAATTATTGATTTCTCACGTTCTAATAAAAACTATTAACTCGCCCTTAAAACTGTTTCATCTGAAAACCTCGTATCTCTTAGTTTAAACTAAATTAATATCTTTAATAGTTTAAGTCCAGCTGAAGTTAATCAGTCAGTCATTTGATCAATTTCTTTTACATTAAAATCAATTAATCCATCAGAACATACGACTTCCTCTGATTTACTGTTTGAAGGATGATTTTACTCAGAATTCAAATTCAAATAAAATTAAATAATAAAAATAATTTTCATTTAGTTTTATCAGCTTTTCTGTTTTACAGATTTTTAACTTCACTTTTCATTTTCACAAAATCAATGAATCATTAAATATCCATTGATTGTCCTGAACACTAAAACATTATTTAAACATGTTGATATTTCGTATTGGGACGTATTGGCTCTAATTAAGACTCTTACTGATTATTGATCAATATATAAACAGTATAGATCTTTAGTATAGTGATTCCTCACCATTGCAGTCAGTCGGGATTTCCCCGATCGATCAGTTATTGGCAGCTTCAGGTGTTGCTGTGAAGCTCCGTGTTCAGTCTTCATCCTCGGAGAGACACGAGGCTCAGCCCCCCCGCCCTCCTCCACCTGCCCCCCACCCCACTCCGTTTGATTTTGTCATTTCCTGAAACTCTGTGGTCTTTAAAGTTTGTGAGCAAACGTACACAACACTTCTCTATTTAGTATTTAAGAGCAATAACACTTAATAAAAATAAATAATAATAAACTTTATTTATTCAGCACTTTTCACTGACCATAACTGAACACAAGCTGTGCATATATACAGTATATACAGTATGTATACACAGAACAGTGAGAGACAGGTGTGAAGACAGGTGTGCAACCCAAATACATCACTTGCCCCGTCACTACACTCATGATAATAGTGTGTGTGTGTGTGTGTGTGTGTGAATCACCTGTGCACCTGTGTGTTTTCAGTGTTGTTTGTAACAGCGAGGGGTGGGGTGGGGGGGAGCCTCTCTTCACTCGTTCTTTTTCTTCTTCTGCTGTATAATAATAAGTCCCCTCACCTTGTCATCAAACAAAGACGCTAACACACAAAAAAAACACGGTGAAGTTGGCTAACTTTACCTGGCTAACACGGCTAACATAGGTTGCCTGAATGTGTAAATACTGGATTATATTCAGAGGTGTTTCTATTTTTATGTCCTCCCTGTTTACTAACATGAGGGGGTCAGAATATAATGCAGTCCATTAAAACACCAATATGAACTATGACCAGGTGTACCTAATAAAGTGGCCACTGAGTCTAAATTACCCCTAAAGCCAAGTGTTTACTCCCTAAGTAAAAAGTTACTACGTTGCCTTTTTGGTCCCTAGAATGGAGGTGAGTCCCCACAACGTAGTGGCGTGTCCGGTTTGGGTGCCAACAGTGTTGGGTAATCCAATAACACACACAGACCCAAGGACGTACGTTTCCACCAGTTCAGCCAATTGTTTTATCGGTGTGAAACAGCAGCTGTTCAGTAATTTATTAATCTTTGGAATATAAATTGAAACAGCAGCTGTTCAGTAATTTATTAATCTTTGGAATATAAATAAGAGAGAGAGACATCAGAGCGTCCAGACTCACTGACGTCAGGATTTTCATCAGATCACTTCAGCAGAAATCTGACAATGACGGCAAGTTTTTAACTAACTTTAACTTTAACTGTCTGTTTGTGTAAATGTTTATCAGTAGTTTTAGTATGTTAACAGGTTCAGTAAGATTATTTAAAATATTGTGTGGTGACACAAGTTTCTTACAATTCTTTTTTTCTCGCTTCTGTATGTAGCACTGAACACTATTTAGAGCTTCACTGCATCTAGCCTTTCTGGCTACCGACCGTCCTCACAGCCACTCTAAGTAGATTTTTTTACAGTGAAAGGCAAATCTTAGTCACACCCGTCCTTCTCCAATAAATACTCCTTTTGTAAAAACAACATTTTAGCATTCATCATCAATGATCCCTAATTTTTCGACATGGGAAGTAAAAGCAAGGCTCTAGCTTTACAGAGTTCTAGCTGCGCCTGAAAGCGATACGGACTCAGGTTAAATGTGCGACGACCCTGGCTAAATACCCACATTGTGTACTATGTCAGCACAGCACAGCTTGTGCTCAAAACATGGCCTGAATCAGCACCAACCACAGCGGGGTCTCCCTGCTCTGGCTGCAGGGGCCAAAGTCAGAAATGTTCAGATTCTACATCGTGTTTTCAATAAAACAAAATGACAACATCCA